>QLSS01000056.1:756076-796691 GCA_024372645.1 Trichomalopsis sarcophagae | reverse complement strand
TCTCTCTCTCTCTCTCTCTCTCTCTCTCTCTCTCTCTCTCTCTCTCTTTGAGCTTTTCTTTTTTGGGACGGCCGAGGCAAGGGAGGAATCGGGAGGAGAGTTTAGCTTTCGAAGATACTGATGTACCGTCAGAATTATCGACTGCGAGATGCATTATTTTAATCGCTTTATAATAACCACGACAAAAGAGACAAACATTAGCGGGGGCTGATGACGGTGTATCAATATGACCTGATTTTAAAGTTTGAAAAGATCAAAACGAAGCGCAACAATGCAGTTGCAAAATGTACGTTTTTATATTCGCATATCACGCGTTTATAAAACGGCAGGTTTTTATGCACACTTTTCCTTTGTTTTGTTTCAAAGTTCTATGTACTGCACGTTTTCTCTTATACTTTTAAGCTTCTTTTACTTTCAACGCAGTGACTGAAGTACTGCAAAGAGCTATAATAACTGTATAATACTATAGAACCGAGCGTCGTAATAACCCTTAAAACTGAAAAAAAAATCAAAGTACAAGCGTTAACAACCAAGCCAAGATTTACAATCGTTACCGGGTTATATCTATTTGAAATAACAACAGATGTTTTTTCTCTCTCTATCTTTCACTAATTCCACTGTATACAAGGCTGTTTTTCGTTTGAATAATCAATATATGCGCATAGTCGAGAAAATAAAATAAAGTCACGCCGAAACTCAAACCATTACCACATCTGCTTCCAGAACCCTGCGAGATCACGTTCTGCGGCTGGGGTATGAGCTGCGTCATCTCGGAGAGCGGCAAGGCTATGTGCCAGTGCCCCTCCGGTTGTCCGGAGAGCTACTCGCCCGTCTGCGGTGACGACGGCATCACCTACGACAACGACTGTCAGCTGCGCCGGGCCAGCTGCCAGAAGCGCAAGGACACGCGAGTCAAGCACCAGGGCGCCTGCGGTAAGTCACAACAACAATAACGTACCGCTTACGTATATATCTATATCCACAACTGCCTACACGTGTGCAAGTTCTCCCTCCCGTTACGTGTTGACGTTCGCGAAATCGCGCGTCGGATCGTAAGACCTGCGGTCGGAGCTTGCGGTGTCGTGAGCTTTTGCTCCTGATACGGTTCGAGCGTGGTTTTCGAACTTTCGGTGTAATTGTGGAATTGGTGGCGCTTATTGGTGAGAGGGTTTTAAAAGAAAAAAACTGGTACGAGGACGTCTATTTGAGGTTGCCATGGCGTTAATGGACGAAACTATTCCTGATTTTAACCGTTCTCCAGACCATCGCTCGTTCATTACACGCTGGATTAAAAGCTTTCTTGCACGAGCTATTTGACTTCTTACGCCACACCAGACAATTGCCCGAAGATAGCTTCAGCATGAAGCCACATAAGGAAAGTTCGCGTTCGAACGTGTTACTCCCATTACTTTCGCGATTCTACTTTGTTATCCGTATAAAAAATTCGAACAGGCTCCGTTCCCCTATGAATAGCTTCATTTGCCCAAATTCAACGCTTTACAATTGACCAAAAAAATCAATGTTATTTTATGCCGGCGGAAACAAAGGATGAATAGGAGATGTGCTTGTTTGTTTCCCTACCAATATTTACTCTATTCAGCTTGTCGATGAATCCCGAACATCGAAAAATAAAAAATAAAAACACACTTTTCACGGAAAAATAACTACTTCCATCCACTCGTCCTCTGCGCTCCGATCTAAACCAATATCTGAATATTTCAAACCGCTATCCGCACAGCGCATCGCTGCACACATACCTCTATAAAAATACAAGACTTACACGCTCGCGCGAAATCCCTCCCCACCGCGTCTACATTTTCCTCGACAGCTTCGGCCTATCCAATCTCTTAACGGAGCCGGCAATTTACTCGCGAGCGTGTCTTGCGCGTCCCGACCGCAAGAGTGCGGCATTACACTGAATAACCCGCTGCAGCAACTTACGAATGACAATGCCAGTCACGAAGCGTGTTTTTCACTTTGGTCATGCCCGCGATTGTATATTTTTTTTAAATTTGAATCGTATTTTTAGCGGGATTGGATATTGTGAAACACGATTCCGCGAATTATCTTCACTCCATGGCGCGGAAGAGATTCCGGTTATTGCAAAAATAAAATACGAAAAAAAATAGCTGAGATAATCTCGAGCATAAGCGATAACAGGGAAAGCTCGAGCGGGAAGGAAAAAAACTTTACGATCGACTCGACTCGCGGAATTACTCTACATTTTTATAAAGCGAAAAATATCGCTTTTACTCGCTCGCGCGCGTACACTGCACGTGGTGAACTTTACCTTTTTTATGGAAACGGCTAGCGAGCGCGGGAGCGGATAATTTATTGCTTTGCTCGGTTTTACGGTGTTCCGCGCGCTTGCAGCGACTCGACGCAAATTCAACATTGTAAAAGAAATTAATTGAATTTTGTATTGTCCCGGCGTTGTAACTCAATTTCGCGCGGGCACACGGGCGTTTTTGAAAATTCGACCTTATTCTACGCGAGTTTAATTCACTTATTTTTATATGTGTCGAGTTGAAAGCTGCTGTGCGACAGGTCGATAGGGTTTACGAGTATGCGGAGGTGGACGGAGATGTTTATTAGCGCCAGGGCAAGATTGAGAAAAGCATTTGAATTAACAATTTTGGATAAACAACTTTACTTCGTTATTCTGTAATATATATTTCAATGATTAGTTACACCAATAATGGACACATGTAATCCGAACTAATGCATTAGTAGTTCATCAGTTCAATTCATCAAAAAGCTCTCACACTAGGACAGGTTAAAAAAATTTAGCAATAACTATAAACTCATTCGGTAAACGACACGCCGATACAACATCTCCATTATCAATATTACTCAGTGAAAAAAAACCAGCTCACGCAACGAACCCATTTCCCTGGCCAAAGTCGATTAATCTCTCGCTTTTTAAAACGTATAACGTCAGTCCGAGCTGCAGAGGGAAAAAATGCATAAAGCCAATTTGCAGCATCCCCATCGAGCAAATTCAGCAGGCTTGGCATAGAGGTCCGCGATAAGCATCGACGAAAAAAAAAGAATGTAAAATAAACGAGAGACGCTGAGGGTAGTGGAAGCAAAAAATCCCCGCGCCGATACACAGCGCGAGCTTGCGGGAGAGAACAAAAAACGAAATCCAGAGAAGACGACCACGAGGCAACAGCGGCGGCCGTTGCGGGAGGATCAAATGCCAGGGCGGTGCGCCGGGTGATTTGAAAAATGAATGCGCTCGCTCTCCTCGCTCTACGTGCCACCGGATATCTTAATAGAGAATCGCTCGCGAAAAAAATGTCCGCGACGTCGCCTCTCGTGTGCGCCTCGGGCGAGGCAATGCGTGTGAGTGGGAAGTGAGGGCAATTTTCTTCTTTCTTTTTCAGAGACGAAATTTATGTAAATAGAATGCAAGAGATCGCGCCGATTATGAGGCTGTTAGAAATCGCCGGAAAGACACTGGCGTGCAGGAGATAAATAAGATGTTCTTTACAAATCTTCACAAAAAATTCCAGCCCATAAGCAAAAATCACTGAAAAATCAAATATACATTCGCTCCGTCAACGCAGTTAAAGCCCTCTCTCCTGCGAAGCTCATCTGACTTTTAACGGCCGCTCTGTCTCTCCCCAAGCTATTCTTCCAGCGCACTCGCTCAATACCATGAATTAACCAATGCGCTCTCTCTCGGCACGTGCTCCCCGGCAGAGATTTTTCCTTTAGCTCTCGTATCTTCCCGACTGGCCTGTTAACCGCAAAAGATCCTTTCTCCTCTGTCTGCAACTGAGCTGTGCTGTTTTTCCCCTGCTTTTCCCTCTGTCCCTTTGTCTCTTCCTCCTGGAGCTCGAGAGCCCAAGCTCTGCGTTTATTTATCTGGAAATGTTGGCGAAAATTTACGTACTTTGTCGGGATTTTTCCTTTACCGCAGTAGCTGAGAATTTGGAATAGAACGAAATATTATACGTTTAAAAAGGAGAAAAGTTTATTTACGAACGCGCAATTTTTCAACGAACCTTCGCACCTAAACCCAGAACATGCAAAAGTGAGCCTACCCTCGAGTAGTCAACGCATACGTGCATACCCATCAGGCGAATAAACAGTTGACGGAATCTTGACTCGGATCTTTTATTCACGCGAGCTTTGCCCATCTGTCAAGATAACCCACGACCTCCCCTTTACGTCCCTCTTACACGGAAATTAATTTTCCCTCTCACTCTGCGTGCAGCCATCCGTCGATTGAGGGTCACTCGAATGCGCGGTTCTTTAATCATTAATGCCCGGATGCACGTATCGGACAGGGGATCACGACGCGACGTATTGATTCTTCAAGACACGTTGCTGAGAAAAACGGAATAGACTATGAGGCGCTGGTCGTGTCTACTTGGAATTTTGTAATGCGTTCGGCGATGTGTTTGCGCACCGTGAATCCTTCAAGATAAGCACAGATTCTCTGTGGCGTTATTTCGATTTTTTTCGTCCGGAGCTTTAATATATTTTTCGATCAATTACCCCGTTGCAAATACAAATTCACGCACATTCAACGAAATTACTTCAACCCAAATTAAATGAGAATGCGCATTCAAAACTTTTAAAGGCAACGAAATTCGCTCGTTTATCGGATTAAAAAAGAGCTTTTTTCCCGCTTAAGCACGCGGCTTTCACCGCGAAATTATAATCCCGATGTCGTTGAACACTCGACTATCGCAAAAACCGCACATTTTTTCTCCAATCCTTGTCCTGTCTCTCTCTCTCTCTCTCTCTCTCTCTCTCTCTCTCTCTCTCTCTCTCTCTCTCTCACCCCGAAACCGCTTTCTCCTTTGAGTGAGATTAAACGTCGACGAGGCTCCAGATATCACGCGCGTATACGTGTGTGACCGGAGCGGCAAGCTTTTCTCGCACAAATGTTGCAACACTGCGCACTAGTTTCAGAGAAAAAAGCGGCCGCGAGACACTTGGAAGGTGGAGCAAAAACAAAAGCGAGAGGGAGGCATAAACGAAAGCCCTTAGAGCTGCAAAAATCGCTCAAAGCCACCGCCGTCAAGTTTACGTCTCTCCTCGCGGCATAATGCACTTTTCGCTCTGCGCGCTTGTACACGCAAAGTCGAAAGGAAGTTTTTTACAACCGCGAAACGTATGCATATAGATCCCGTGCGTTTTGTGCGCGAGAGATCATCATCTTGCCCTTTCCTTTAGTAAGCAGTTTTTCCGCGACAACAAAGCGACTCCTAGAGAGATACGTCAAGCGGAAGAAGAGCCAGCGGCTGCAGAAGCGCGCGTCGACCTAGGCTAGGATGTATATAGAGGACAAAAAGAAGGAGCTGGCAGGCAGAGACCAAAATCCGAACAATCAAGAAGGATCCTCGAGTGCTGCCGCACGCGCTCGAGCACTTTCGCGGTGTGCATTTTGCCTACTGCTTTTTGGCTTTTTGTAAGCTCTGTTTTTTTTTCATTGACTTTCTTAAAGGCGCAGCGTTAATCCACTTCTTCTCTTTTCTTCTTTACGCAGATGAGATTCTCGCTTTTTAGTCTTCGAGCAGTTTATGGAAGGAGGTTGTGCATTTTGAGGAAAAGAGTGTAAAAAAGTAGCAGCTGATGGCTGACGAAACTTGGATGTTGCTACTCGAAGATCTGGAATGGACGGATTATAACTTTTGAAAGCTCTGCTGGGTATTATAATAAAATCTCTTTTGTTGGTTACTTAATAGCCGCTCTTTTGAAATGATAATAAGAAAGATAAAAGTGTACAGCTTTTGTTAGTCGGAATCTAACGAGTATAATCTATAAGCTTCCTCGGCGGAAACGAAATTAGCTAAATTAGAGATTATCAGGCAAACCACAGTTCATTACCCCTCGCAAACTAATCACGGCTTCTTCACCGCGCTCGGAAATTTCATCCGAGTTTCAACGCTGATGAATTCCAGCGCCGGAGAGAGAAGCTTAAAAGACGAACAACTAGGGCAGCAGTTTTCGTGCGGGGAGTGGCTGTCCAACTTCTCCGAGATCTTGTCGCTAAATTCCACGGCCAACTGCGAGAGACGTCGACTCCGCGTGAACGGATACGCTGAATAGACTATACTAATTGATTAACTCAACGCTCTCGTGGATGTAAAAATAGATAAATTTAAAAAATCTGATGATGATCGCTCAATCTGACACCGCGTATACCCCGCGATTGGCCTCGCATCCGTCACGGCATGACGATAACGACTCCCCGGAGTTTCGTTCGCGAATTGTTTCTTCTCGGGCGTCGTATAAGGAGCAAAAGAAATCCCTCTCTCTTTCTCGGAATGAAGATGTATGCGCTTGCGCCCGAGAGATCAGCCCCCGGGCAAAAGCGTATATAGGATGCCTGCAAGCTCGCGCGTACAAAAGTTTGGGGGATACTTTTTCCCTTTCCGGCAACAGCTTTTTTTAATTTCTCAGCTCGCGGCGGCGAGAGATTCGCAAAGTTGAAATTGAGATTGAATTTATTGATGAAACACGTAAAACTCGCAAGGCTGATTTGCTACTCCAGTATACCACGATTTTCCATTCGCCGCGCGTTTAGTCGATGAAAAGTATAAGAAGTTCGAGATACGCTATCGCTCGAGTGGCTTTTTCTTTTCGCTGAAAGTATAGCGTGCAGTGCGTTTATCGAAGGTATATAACGTATACCTAGACTGCAAACAGAGTTACAGAGTGTCCGGTTGGATCGAATATTGCGATAGGGAGTAATACGGAAGAGCCGCTGTTTGCCGAAGGTATAAATTTAGCTCTTTTGCGCTCGCGATATTGAATGCCACTCGCGGAATATTATTCTTGCTATCTATGCGCGCGTGCCTGCGAACGAGCCAAGAGGCTTTGTAGTCGCGTTCCTGAAAATAGAAATTAAAGCGGACGAGAACGACTCGTGAACCGATTACTGAATTTTCAGGGGATGATGATTGTTACAGCTCGACGAGTACTTTTTTATTTTTAGTCGGAGCAGCGAGCTTTTTATGCTTTTCGTGCTATTCGATTTAAAAATCATACCAGATTTTCTACCTCGCTGATGCATCGTGAATTTTTAACTTGATTTTAATGTACATGTAGGGACGATATACGGATTATAATTAGGTAAACGAACATTTATCGGACAAAAGGTGTTATTATTTAAAAAATGTATCTAACATTACCAAACAAACTCGAACAGTTTTCTCCAATCACCGCTTCGCAAGCGCAAAAACAAAATCAACGCACTCATGGGCAGGAAAACACAGACTATATACTAGCTCGTTCGCGACTCATAAGCCATATCCGGTTCATCGTTTACAGTCTACGCTGCAGTGGTACACTGAGCGTCGGATATCCATAAGCTCCCCAGTCGCTTGTTTATTATCGAAAGGAAATCCCCGCGTTCGCACGCGAGAATCGATTGCCGTTTGTTTATGCAATTTTATGCTTGATTTTCAGCGGCCACCCAAGCGCGCGAATAATGCCCTCGCTCGTGGATCAAAACGTGCCTCGTCGGACGCCACTGCGAGTTGAGCAAATACCGGCAAAACCGACAGTGGCGGCGTCTGTCTGTCTCGCACTTTTTTTTTTGTTTTTTATTTAGACTAGATAATTACGAGCGGACGTCGATTCACTGAGCAAACGCTCGGCGAAACAACTTCGACGCGGATTGTCGCTGTGGCCGAAGCTTCGTTGTTTTTTTAACGAGAGATTTCGAAAGAGAGTGCGAGAAAGCGTTGATGTAACAGATTTGTGCAGAGCCAGCCTTTTTTCACGCTGTTTTGTTGCGCTTTGACCAACTCTGCGTTGCGAGATTGTTCATTTCGCGAATAAACAATATTCGTTTTGGTTATTGGGGAGGAAGTAGCTGCAAGGTGCGGTAGTAGGGGTGAAAGACGGCGCTTTGTTTGGAGGAACTGATGGAATATAAATAAAGGTTGAGAATCGATTTATTTACGTTCTTCCTTATTTTTCTTCAACGAAATTGAATTTTTCATAATGAAAAGGCTTCAGTCACTCGCATCTCAGCCAAATTTAGACCATCAGAAACTAAATCATTCTCGCAACATATAAAATTGAATTTTCCCAAAGAGAAGCTCGAGACCAGCTCGCTCCGTCTTTTTCCTCAATAAATTCATAAAATTACCTCTCCTCGTCCCATCGAAGCCAGCGTGTGCCCAATCCTCCGTCTTCTCAAGACCGTCCGATCCCGTGTGTTTTCCTTGGCTACAGCTCTCTCGCCAGCTCTGCAGCTCTCTACTTTCGGCGACGGTCGCGCGACGGACTAATCCTGAAAAATGTCCCGCGCCATTTTTCACGGGATTCGAAGTTACACAATCTGCGCGCGAGGCCTCCCCGGAGACCTTTTCTTCTTTATTTTTTGCACGAGCTGCTCGTTGGCTCCTCCGAATTTGCATCTTCCAAACGTTGCACCTGATTAATTATGTCTGTACAGTGCTGCGAAAATCCATCGACGCAGTGGAAAATTCAATTATAACGTGAAAAATTTTAAAATCCCTTTCACCAGCCAAACGCTTTCTGGAAATGCAAGCTTCTTTTACGAACGTATCTAAGGCTGGCAAATATATCACTCCAGACGTGCTATCACACACACACTTGCTGTAAACTCCCCGCGCGTTTGCTGCGCAGAACTCGTGAAAGTAAGCAGGCTCCCGCGTATATTCAAGCTGAAAACAACTCCGAAATTTCTCCCGCGAGAGCCGAGAATCTCGGCGGCAGCTCGGAAGTCAAGTTTTAACCGAAAACTCGTCTCGGACTCAAGATTCGCGAGATTTATTATTCCGGCTGTCTGGCTCAACGCATCGCGAAGATTATGCGCCGAGATCCGCGAATACACAACGGCATCGCTGATGCGCGGCGCATTTGTTTATGGAAATACGCTTGAGGAGTGAAGACGACGTCTTATATGGGCTTTGGACACGTATTTGCGCTCGACTGCGGTGAATCAGAGAGAGAGAGAGAGAGAGAGAGAGAGAGAGAGAGAGAGAGAGAGGGAGAGAGAGTTTGACGAAGCTTGCACGGAGGATATTGTGCTTTTTCTGACGGCCGTGAAAACGCGGTTTGGATGGTTTTATACGTGGTATTCAAACTTTTCGCAAACTGTATTGAGTGGCAGGGATTATCGTCGTTTCGTTAAATTTCAACTATAGGTTGGATAGGTTCTTTGAAAACTTCGCTCTAGAACACACGGAGCTTCGTGAAGAGCACTCGAACTGCAAAAGCGCGGGCGAAGTCGAAGCAGCTCGCCCTTAGGAGGATAAAAAGATACTCAGGAATAGAGACGCGCCGCAGAAAGGAAGAGACGTGCCAGAAGAGCAAAAAAAAAGAGAAAGAAGAGTCGGAGGGAGAAGAGTTTGCGGGCTAGACGCTGCGGCTAGGGTAAATAGCAATTAGGCCTCTCTGATCCTTTGATCCCCGGCCAAATGCGAGCTTCTGTCTTTCCCTTTCTTCGATGAAAAATTGGTAAGAGCTCGGCGGAAAAATTCGCCTTTGCGATGAAATATCGGCCAAATTCCACCCCTGCGCGACTCCCTTCCCTCGAACGTGTACATTACACGAAAGAAGTTTAATTAGCGCTGCAGCAAATCTTACATCCGGCGTTCGATAATTTTAATCCTTCTCGAAAAACTCGATCATAGTTCTCGGCCTGTGTACTCGAATACACGGGCGCATACACACACGTGTAGCAGAGACATACATACAAGTATGCATGAGCAGCTTTGCACAGAGAGAGAGAAACCTGGACTTTCCGGTGGCAGCAGTTCGCAGGCTCATATAACTAGTTGGCCCCGCGCCATGCATAGAGTCACCCGCTAATAAGTGTGTACGCGCGCAAGCCCAGCGTCTCTCCCCTCGTACCTGCACACTAGCTAACCCCCTTGTGCGCAACATAGCTGTAGGCGAACTATCGCCGAGGGCTAATATTCCCGACGCGGCTGACAAATGCTTTAATACCTGCCATCGCCAATAACGTTGCTTGTTTGCTGCTGGTCGTTTTCTTTCTTTTTTGCTTTTTTTTAATACTTAGGAGAGAGGGATGTAGTTTGCGCGAAGTGGAGGAGGAGAAATTCTAATTGCGGAAAGTTCCTTACATAATACACTTTTGCCGTGCGATAGTAAGTAATATTTTAATCCACGCATAAAACATCAAAACCAGCCGCGTCAAAAAGCTCATCCTCAAGCGCCACGAAAACGAGCTTGCGCATACACACACGTGGAGACAGGCGTTAGCTACAAGTAGTTCAAGTAACAATCTCTCCCTTTCTCTCTCACCGTAGGAGCGAAAAAACGCCCAAAAATACTGCGCGTCGACTCTCAAAAGCGCGTTTTTCCGCACTCGCATAAGCTGGCGCGCAATTTCCAGTCGCCTCAAAATTGCGCGCCTCGCCTTTTTTTACAGCCGCCGCGACACACACTCGTAACCTTCCCTCGTCACCCTCTCGTCTTTGTTTTCAATGCGAGTTTTCGCTTCCATTCCTACTTTTTCGCCCCAAAGTATCGAATATCGTCGTGCACGTGTTGCGCCGCGTGTACCGTAATTTCGCAGAGGCACACGTTGCACCTGTGTATAGATGTATCGTATAGATTTTGGGCAACGCAGCTGCGTTTGTTTTTCCCCGCAGAAAAGGAAATGGCCTTCTTTTTTGCTGCGCTTTTTCGGGCCGCCCCTTTGGTCGCGAGCTTTATGCTGTGTACTAGAATGGAGCTTTCGACTGCAGTGATGAAAGGAAGTTGTTACTTTGAATTGGAAGCTTTTATACTGTATAGCCACGTTGTTCCGATTCTACTGCTTCTTTTTTAGCTGGAATTGCAGTTGCGAATTCGAAAAACGAAACACCGATACCAAAACTTTTCAGAAAATGGCCGACCTTTGCATTTCCCATCAACGAAATATTGCAATGCCCCTCGTATATCACGCCGTGTACACACGTGACTCCCGATTCGCGCCAACAATGGGAGAGAGAGAGAGAGAGAGAAAGAGAGATTGAGGGAAAGATTCGCGCGCAACCAATCTCGACAACACCTCTCCTAACTCGCCTCGCCATTAATGGTCCAACTTTGTTTCGACTCGACAGCAACACAACTGCCGAAACTTTCACGACGACGACGACGACACACGTGAGCATAGTTTTGTTCCGGCCGTGTCCCTCGAGCTTCGTGAAAAAAGCCCTCTTATCTCGCTTGACCCAATTCTCAGGGCGCGCGTCTTTTTTTTCATTTTCATCTATCGTCGAGTTCTCCATTCGGGTGCTTTTTGCGCGAGGGGTAAAAATGTGTACGCGAGTGAGAAGGACGCAGATAGCGATGGCGGAGCGAACAAAAACGAAAAGAAACCACAAGGAAAGAAGGACAGCAGGGAAATTAAAACGAGAGCTCGTCAGCCGAATAAAAGTAAATAACGCGTTTAATGCTCGCATTTCGATGTGACAGCCCCACAACACTGCGGCCTTATTAATATCCGGCCGAGGACGCGATGTGTAATACACTCCGGAATGCGAATTACGAATATTTCTTTATTTCACTGCGTCGTCGGAGTGAATGTGATTCGGAACGAGTAGTCACATCGGTGTTTGGTCAGAAATTTTCGTGCAAAATTACTCACATCTGAATAAGAAGTTTCGCACAATACCCTTGGTTCAAAAACGACCGATTAATGCAGCCCCTCGGCCAAACAGCGAAAACTTTCAAGACAGGCGCGAAAGTGGGGAAAGTGACAGGCGAAAATAGAGGTCCCGCGGGTGCCACTGCAACTGCGCCACTTTAACTCGGAAACTAATTAGACGGTCGAGGCGTGAGAAGGTTTTTGCGACCCCGAGAAGAGAGGCCACGTATATTGACTCCGCCGGCTACTTCGCGCAGTAGTTGGAGTCTAATTTTTTTTCCCCATAGAGGGCTGCGGTGGACTCGTTCCTCCATAGGCTATCGTAAGGCCCGACTGGTTTTTACGGTCGACCGATGCGCAAGTGGCTTTCTCCTGCGCCGATTTTGAGAGCGTTTGTCGAGGGATTCGAGTATCGTTCAGCGTTAAGGATATAGCTATAAAGTTTGATTAATTATGCGGAATCTGGAAATTAAAAATAAACATCGCACCAGTTATTCATGCCCAGCTCATCGATTATGCCGTGAGACCAAGGCAAAAAGGTTTATCTATCCCGGAAAAAAGAAAACGATGGGTTTCAACGCAACGAGGTGGCTTGAACTTTGCACAAAAAGGCGAGAGGAAGAGGCGCTTTATTTATTAAACTCCGGGGCGCTTATCTCGAACGCGCGGGAGAGGAAGAGCGCAAGCTCTTTAAAAGTCTCTCAGAGATAATGAGAGAAAATGGACGAGCTTTTTTCGAGCACGCGCGAGCGACCAAGGTGGCGGACGCAAATAATTAATTCCTGTCGCTTAATTTCGCTAATAACAGATAAAGTCGCGTAAAAATACCCCCCCCCCCCCCCCCGCGCTTGACTAAGTAAGCGCTGGCGAGAAAATAAATACAAATAAAGCAAAGTGTATATAATCAAGAGAGAGAAATAAATATGAGAGCTTTTGCGTCAAACCAGTGATGCGTGAGTGTTATAATCCATTTGAACTCGGAAGGGATTTGAGATAATGCGCGGCGCGAGAGCAGGGAGGAAAATTATTCGGAAAGAGATTGATATTAGCGAGAATAAACAGCATAGCTTATCATGGCCGGCGCAAAGACGATTCAGGCTGACTGAGGCCACGGAGGAAACAAAGTTCCCTACAGAATCGAGCTTCGAGATTATAAAGTCAAGTTAAAAACTTATATTCCGTCGACCCCCATCGGGAGCTTAATAAGTCATGAGCCTTGTCTGGCGCTCATTCCGCCCGAAGAATCGCGCGGGAGAAATTCAAATCTTTCTTACGGTCGCGCATCTCTCTCTATATATAACCTTAGAAGTCTCAACAAGCGCACGTACTCAACTGCGCAATGACGACCAGCGGCGGATCGTAGTGCCAGCTCGGCGGACGTGCGTCGATTTCTACCGGTCTAATTTCGCGAGCCTTCACTTTTACTCTATATCCCTCGTCGGCACTTTTCGAGATCGCACACACGCTCTTCTATCTCTCCTTTTTTGCCCACTAGAGATCGTATGCTTGGGCGTTCGCCTTTTTATTTTCTTATTTCGAGAAGAGGGAACTTCACTGCTGTGGAAAGGAGTCGGAATGAATTTTCCCGCTATTGATTCGCTCGTAAAAGTGCGGTGGGATTTGCCGGATGTGTGTATACGTGTGGGTGAATTAAATTTTTACCTGTGGGAGTTGGGTAATGGATTCGGCAAGTTTTTCAATTGCGACTATGTTGGGAATTGATAATATGATTGATTAGTTTATGAGTAAATATAGAGACGGAATATTGTTTAAAAAACGCTGGATTTGGGAAATGAAAGTATCTCACCCAAGAGAGATAGCCTAATTCGAGGAAAAACCATCGTCAAAGCTACTTACCCATTAACTTTTTCTCTAATCTTCAACCTCTGCCAGAGTAGATTATCGTCCGAAAAATATCTCTCCGAACTAGCCCCAAGCCTCTCTCTCTCTCTCTCTCTCTCTCTCTCTCTCTCTCTCTCTCTCTCTCTCTCTCTCTACATCATACCATCGCTGTTCGTCTACTGCTGCAGTTACGCTCGACCGAGCCTTGGCTACTTTGACGTCGGGCATCTACATAAAAATTTGTCGAGAGAGAAAGAGAGAGAAAGGAAGAGCTGGCACACGCCCTGGCTCTGAGTTTTATCCGCGCGAATTCCGAGCCAAGTTCTTCCTCCTCCTCTCCGCAGCAGAGCTAAGTGGGGCTATTATACAGTTTTTTAAAGAATTTACATTCCGGTTAAGGCTTGTCGGGATTCCACGGAGGTGCCGAGTTAATAGCCTTGGCTGCGCGCGTGATTTCCTATTTGGACTTTGTAAATTGTATAGAGAATTTTTCTCTCTAGCTTCGTGCCGCAGCTTTTTTTCGCACGTAAACGTCATGGGTTCTTCTGATAATCCGATTAATGTCTCGGATTACGCTTTTTCGGCTGTTCGAAATAGTGTAGAGGTTTCGATTGTTCGAAACTTTATCGATCTGCTAACAAAAGACCAGCCTGTGATCGAATTCGCTCGCGCGTGAAAACTATAAAATGCGTCATTCGAAACTTCACACCCACAACTTGTTCTCGATTCTCGCCAACCAATACAGCAACACAGTTTCGTGCCTTTGCTGCAGTGGTGGACTGACGGACGAGCCGCAGCGAAGCCAAGCTCTTCAATTATTGCGAACCGAGCTTCGTAGCGGTAGGCAGCAGCGATCGCTTGGAACTGATAAGGCTAAACTGATAAATTTCGAGGAAAGACTCTCGGTGTCGCGCGAAACTGCTTCGTCGAACTGTCAAGATTACAGAATGTAAACTTTTTCGGCCTCCCTCTCTCTCTCTCTCTCTCTCTCTCTCTCTCTCTCTCTCGAATCTGCATTATTTATTAGCTTGTGTAATATATGTTTACCACGGATTCCATAGCACGCGATACTTTTATTCAAACACAGGTTACGAGCAAACGGGTACACGGCTGAAAAAGTAATTTCGTCCCACGGAAAATCCAATTTAATTACAGTAAAACACGAGAGAGAGAGAGAGAGAGAGAGAGAGAGAGAGAGAGAATGGATAGCGCGGAAACCGACAGTTTGACTAGAAATTCAGCGAATTTTCCCGCCGCTGGCGGATTAAAAATGCACTGTACCCACCGCTGTCGCGCATTTATTTACCGTGTGTGTCGCGTCGCCTGCGGCGTTTAATGCGCCAGTACCACCGACGGGAGAAAACGAGAAATCGAGAACTGAACTATGGCCGCGTTTCACCAGCTGTCGTGACGATTCGGTCTATTTGGATCTAGGGTTGGGATCTCTCTTTTTTTCGGTGAATGTGCAGCATCGTTTATTGTATGCTTGATGTTATGAATTCGCGGAAGTATGTTCAATTTATTCGATGCTATGTGGGGGTGTACTGCGTATTTTTTTATACGTACATTTATTTTGAAAAATATGAGTTATTTGTTTCTGTTTTATATATGTTATTTTCATATTCTTTTATAAAAATTGTTATTTATTGAGGTCGTGACGTCGTGTATACGTGTTGTATTTCAAGATATATTTCAATAGAACAATAAACTGTATCTTCAAAAAATCCGTACACGCTCAGGCTTTTAAAATTATGTACATTGAAGCAAAAATCTTATCACTATATTTCAAATCTCATCACCTATTTCCAAGACTCTCCTTAATCACCCTTCACCTATTTCTCTAAAACTAAAAATTCTCACAAAACATCCACACCAACAACTTACCAATCTTCTATATCCACTTCTACACCCTTCGATCCAATTCATTCATTCGCCGATTGATCAATATTTTACAAGAGAGCTTTTTACCATTCGTTATAGGTATATAGGTACTCCTACACACACACACACACACACATACGTGCCTACAAATCCGCAGTGTATAGGGCAGGGGCAACAGGTGGCGATTCGATGATTTATTTAAAACCGTGGAGCGATTATGCAACAACGATTGTACTCGCGCCCTAGAGCGCGCACGAAAGATAAATATCGTTCTGGCAACTGCGCAGCAGCGCTCGATATAATTATGAATTTAAGCCCCGCGATACATACAGATTCGCGCGTTCGATTGAACAACAAAGAGGCGTCGAGGAGACGTGAAAAAATATATGATAACAACGAACCCGATTGAGAGCGAGTGATAAAAACGCGCACGGCTGGTGAATGCATAACGGACTCGCGCGATTTATCGCTTACGTGCGCGGCTGAGATAAAAGTGTGGCGTAGAGTGTGCTGGGATTATTTTTAAACGTTTGTGGCACGTTATGCGTAACGCCTGACATAGGGCGACTTGTACTACTGGGCGTACGTTCGCAATTTTTTATTAATGTATTTTACGTATCGAATACATTTTGCATAGAAGTAAAAAGGTTGCAACTCAAGTTACGCAATACCTCATTCTCCGCATAAGCAGCGCGTTAGAACGCAAGAAGGAGCTTTGCAAGACCAGAACTTGAGAATTCTTACATCGACCCAACTGCGAAACTCCGTAAGCAACCTCGAGTCCAAACGCGTTAAAAATCGGCCGCTGTGAGCAAGTCGCATTCGTACTGTAACGTTACATACAGCTAGCTCGATTCCCTCTTTCAAATCTCACCGCTGAAAAAAAAAACCGCTACCAATTCTTTAGCACGTAGCTTCCTTCAACATTATGTATCGCTTTAATATCTGAATTGTTTTTACTTCATATATAATTTTATAAAGTTTTTGTACTTTTTCGTGTGATAGATAAAATTGTTTGAAATCAATTATATAGTTCTCTCTCTCTCTCTCTCTCTCTCTCTCTCTATTTTTCTCGCATAACTATAATTATTTAACGAAACTCCAACAAGATATCACTCTCCCTTTTTCACCTGGCATCTTATTTACCAACCTGTTTATTTGTAACAGGGTTAACTTGTTATTGAAATACGGTTGAGAAGCAGAGTTCAACATTTAGTTTCCGAGTTATAATGATTAGGATAGTTCGTGGATCGTATCTTAAATCACTAGTGATTGAAAAATCGCTATAAAAAACGCAAATGCGTAACTGAAAATATTGTTTTTAACAAATTGGTAAAACAAAAACAGAAAAAAATGAGCCTAGGTATAGATTACAATCTATTAAATAGAAGCTGAAACGTAGGCAATGCAGTTTTCAATTATGCGAAATATACAGGGTGAGAAACAAGATTTTGAAGCTTAATATCTCCGAAACTAACTGGTATCATAAACAACCCAAACATAGGGATCAAGGTACTATATAATGCTAAATAAATCCAACATTTGAACTTGATTAATGCCTTTTTACTCCATCTACCGCTTCACGTAGAAAAACAACTTTTTTCAATTGTTGATGTTTTTCTCAGGACCTGCCTCATGAAATGACTTGAAATTTAAGAGAAATATAGTCCTAATTACGTTCAATAATCATGATTTTTTTTAGAAAGATTCAAAATTTAGTTTTCGAGTTAAAACAATTTCAAAAATTTGCGCTTTATGGTGTGTAATAGAAAAAGGACGAACGATAATATAAATTTTTCGCAGTCAAAATATAGGTAATTTTATTCCCTTTCAGGTACATATTAAGTAATTTACTTTCGTCAACTTTTTCAATAACTTTATTAGAAAAAACTAAAAAATCGATATAAAAAAAAAACGAGTCGAAAAAATGTAAAAACGGACTGTTATCCCGCTGAGTATATAAAAACAAAGAAAATGAATTTGGTGGATTGAAATCCACTGAGTAGAAGCTGAGCTAGAGGCGATACGAACGAACACACACACATACACACATCCATACGGACATTTTCTAAAAACACTATTTTTCGACTTAAAATACCTCAAAACATATTTCCCACATGTTTTTACACAAACTCTAAAAATTACTATTACAACGCTTCTTTAGGAAGGAAGCAAAAGAGCAAACTACGCGAGCGAATAAACGGCCGTCGTGCGGTAGTTTCCATCCTTTCGAAGGAAATTTAAAGTTTCGCTTTGCGGAATTTTAAAATGTTTTGAGCGCACATTCGTCCGTTGAAATAATTAACTAGCTTAGACTTTTTCTCTTGCACTCTCTCTCTCTCTTTCTTCGACGTTCGTTTGCTTTTTGGAGCTTGAATCAAAAACTTTGCTGTCCCCTCGCGCCGTAATTTCTTTGCGCCCTCAGCTCTCGCCGTTCCTTTCTTTTTATCTCCGCGTCGTTTTATCTTATTACATGCCTGTTATTATGCTTATTTTCGGGGAGAGCAAGTATAACACTTGAAAGTTGCTTTATTACTGTGGGGGAAAGTTGTTTCGGAAGTTGCTCCGTGAACTTGTCTCTTTGTCGTTCTTGTTTGGGAAAATGGGGTGACGAGGGATCGATTTTTTTGAAGAATTTTTGACAGGCGTTGTATTTTTTAATAATACAAAAAAAACTTGTAGTGATATTTTCACAATTCAGAATACTTACTCGAAAAAGCTCTTAAATCCCAGCAAGTGCTTTCTAAATTGTAATTAGAAATAGTTTCAAACTAGCCTCGGAATATTTACATTTGAAAATCACGAACAGTTGGGGCATGAGAGAGAGAGAGTGAGCGAGAGAGTTCGTTTAAAACTTTTATCTCATTATGTGGCGAGCACATTGTGTAACGTGCTCCAAGAGATTTACGTCTGTTTTACAAACTCAAATAGACTTTTTCTGCCTCGACTTTTCGGGAGCACCGCATAATTAAAACGAATTCTCGTCAAACACTCGTCTCCGCTCCCAAAATTAAAAGCATATGCATACATACGAATCGGACTTTAATTACGTCTTTTCTTTCCACGTCGGGTAACAATTTATTTCCCAAAGGTCCGCATTTCGCGCAGAATACCCCCGGAAAAGAATGTCCAATCGTTTCGGATCACCATATAACCCACGCGTATTCTCGCAGTCTATTTTTCTCTGTCTCTCTTCCTCCATCGGCTTTTTTCGATTTTCTGCTTAGGCAACTGCTTTCGCGAAAGAAAACCACACGAGGCCGACAGTTACGCCGGGACAAAAGAGAGAGAGAGAGAGAGAGAGAGAGAGAGGAAAAAAGTTCAACACGAGCTGATTGGCCGGAATCGACCGCGTCAGTCAGATACCTTCGTCGTCCTGCCGTCGGCGTTTATTTCAATTATTTAAATCCTACCGACGCTGCTGCAGCGCAATCGCTTTAATCCAATTCGAGCTCGGAGATTCTCGCGCCGGGAGCGATGAACGCGTCGTCGTCCTTTGGATTTGTCTGAGGATCGAGGCGAAGTCCTCTTACAGCTAATTTTCTTCGCGTTTTTTTCCGCTTTACGGGATGTTAGGCTTGTTTATGTCCTCCGATACCGCGTACTCACTTCTCGTACCGGCCCTAATTCAAATATACCTGTGAACCCCTATAATTAACATTATTTATCGCTGATCGCGTTAAACTAACCATACATCTTGATTTTCTGTTCCAGGTACGTATATTCATGCATAGGTCGAAGCGAGTAGTCTGCGTCTCGTAAGTAACGAGTATAAATATTAAATCATCAATTACCCCGAGAGAGCCCTTTATCGCGAAAGGGGAAATAGATATTGCGCGCGCCTCGCAAGTTTTCCAAACGCGCAGCGATAATTCATCATTAATAATGTATTCTCTATTGTATAACGCAGTGTGTTCCTACGATACATAGGCTCTCTCCCCGCAGCTGAAACTCCGCCTGATATACATATATATACATATACACGCGCGTATACATCAGCAGTGAAACTTTGAGGTATTACTTACAAACTTAGCTCGCGATACGTTTGTTTTAAGAGCTTTGATCTTTTCCAGTTGCACGGAGAATGTTCGCCGCCGCCGCGTTCAATTAGCTCGAGGATCCCGTCCGCTCTCTGTAACGCTGAACAATCAAGCTGCTCCGAGAGCTGTTGTACTCAAACACTCAGCTCAGAATTAATTTATTCCACCTGTCATATCAACGATCGTATTGTATTGGTACAATAGAGAAAATGAAAATCGATAAAAACTTTGAAATATACACTTTGCTTCTCGCAGTCGACACACTGTATACGTACACTCTCGCGCTTTTCACTTACCCCCCATAGTCTCGCGCGTAGCTTTCTTCATTCATTCGCTCGGCAGCGGATTGTCTCTCGGTTTCTCTTTTCCGCGCTACGTGATCCGCCTTTCCTGATTCAGGAGTTTACTCGCCGCCTCACGGGTCTTATATACCCCGCGCGGCTATACAGGCCGCAGCTCTTTTTCTCTACTTTCACCCGCAATAGCACTGCGCCATTCCGGTATACCTATATAGAGCCATGTACACACAGGAGTCCTGTACAGGTTTGTATATTTTCCACTTTCGAGTCGTCATGTCATATACGACTCGTGCATATGTGTGGTCGCGACGGGGTATTATGGAGACGAGACTGCGCCGCGAGGAGGAATCAAAAATCTCCGGTCGCGAAATTCCGCTGCCTCAGCTTGGAAAAATACGGGCGGGCTCGCGGGAAACCCTCTCGTGAATGGAGAGAGAGAGAGAAAGATTCCTAAGGAAGGTACACGGTGAGGCGGGATCGATGCCACCAAGTGCTGAGCACGTCTTCGCAACGGTTTATTTTAGGATATTTTTGGAGGGCTCTGCAACGGCAAATAAAATTTGTTCCGGAATTCTTTGAATAAAAGGAGATTCTATTTTCATTATCATTTCTCGTCTTATAAAGATTTGAAGTAACATGACCAACGAGTTCTCCGGAAGCCGGATAGAATAGATCGTAACACAAATGCTAAATTTGAATATCGAAAGCACAGTCCACGCAACACTTCACCCCGAACTATCCCCATCAATTCCAACCAAGCAAGCCCGTACAGAGCAATACATCACGCGCAATTTTCAATGAATAGTCGGCATCCAGCGCCATTAAAACGGATAGCACTCGCTCAAGTATCTGATAAACGATCTCCCCAAGAATAATTCAATCGGCCTCTCTCGCACGCTCTTAATGGAGAATCCTCGAATTACAGAACTTGCCCTAGGAAACTACATCTCTCTCGCTCCAGCGAGGCACATCCCAAAGGGAGCATCATCCTGAATGAGTGGCAATCAAGGGGAATGTGCTGGCGGGTAACGACCGGCTACAGTTTGCTTGATCTTTTCCCTTTTTTCGCCACAAGGTGCTTTGCATATTTTTACGGTTCTCCAAAGCATTACGTAACTGCATCATTTTATGGCTCACATGTGCTTTTGCAAATTACGCCTCGGGCGGAGTTTTCTTCTACGTTTGAGGGTAGCAACGTTTGTTATAGTTGCGGTGTTGCGGTGACAATTAGGAGGGTTAAACGCTCGGAAGAAATTCATTACGCAGCGTCTTTTGAAATTTATGCAGGACGTCGAGTTTGGGCTAGTTCTACCTGAAGGACGACGTCGAGGTGAAACAAAGGCGAGAGCGTAATTTCGCGGACCGCGAAAAGTAAACGAAAATTAGAAACAAGTGCGTCTGACATGTAATTATAAGCGGGGGACGGCTGTGTATGTGTGTGTGTGTGTGTGGGCACCTCCTCGTCTCTACACCTGTGCGCGATAATTAAGTAAAGGCGAAGTACGCACGTGCATATATGCTCGATAACTGCGCAGGCATCTGACCCTTTCATAAATTAAAATTTTGCAATTATAATTATACGTTTGTGGTTGTTGCTCTCGTTAATTATACGCGATTCTATTGGAATGTATCTACGCGTTAAAAACTTTCGAATCATTCATATCGCGATAACAATCATCGTCAGCCAATCGATCGTAACGCTTCTTTGTATATAAAATCCCGACTCATATACATGAGAGGCGATAAAGCTGGCGGGCACGTCGGGCATAAAAGAAAGCTCCTCCCCGGAATTCCACTGTAAATTGATAATTTATCGGCCTGCGCGCAATAGAGAGCCCCGCGCGTTCGTGTGTAATTTAATAAAACATATCGTCGCCCCGGGACTGTTTTCCCGGTGAATTCAAGCGCGATCGATCGATGGACAATTAACGGACATCCCCTGTATTAATGTATTCGCTGTAATGAAAGTCTGCGTCGAATCGCCGCGACCGACGCGCTTTATTTTTCTTTCTTTTTTTATCGTGCTACAGTGTATACCTGATTTTCGATGAAATAATTCTCGAGAGGCGAATATGAATTTGCTTGTAGCTGATTCGATCCTCACGGCTTATCGTATAAGTTTCGATCAAACCAAGACTAATGCGTATTCGCGCTCAGCGGCATTAAGTCTTAACCGAGTGGCTGGGGCCCTATTCAGTAACTTTAAAATCCAAATAACGCATGCGTTATAGCCAAATTAACGCCAAAAATGATAAATAGCGTCAAATTTTAACGAATAACGCTAGCATTAGAAAAAATAGCACTGAAAACATTACGTTAATCGATAAAAATGTAGCGTTAACTGATAGATTAACGTAGATTTTATAGTGCGTTATTTTACGCATCCATATAATTGGAGTTATTTGTATTATCAAGCTATTTTCAATACTATATTATTTATTTTTTGCGAATTACGAATAACGAATTACGAATAACCCTACATTAGACATTATTATTAGACCCTACATTATTACATTTACCCTGCCTTATCTTCTGATTAAACATATAAATGAATGGGGCAAATTAAAAATTATCACCCGAAAACTGAGATTTTAATAAATTTATTAAACACTATAATTCTATTTTTAAAATTGTCAATAATGTCTGACAACTTATCGGTGCCATCGGTGCCAAAAAAACCATCAGTGCAGACATAGTCGATATAAAAAGCGAAGTCAACACTGGCTTCCAAAAAATTATTGAAAAATTAGATAAACTGTCGAAGAAACATAGTCCAAAGGACATATACAGTCCTTGATTTTTGAATACAGATTCAGACTTTGATTATTAATTTACAATGAGAGAAAGAACTCAGAGTGAGTTCCGACAAAAGGAAAGGGTTGAGTGAGTGATGGGTTAAATAAAATAAACACACGATTTCGCGGAAAACAAAAAGGCACTTGCTGTGGCGTAAAAACCCTCACGAATAAGAGGGAAAAGCCTCAGCAAGTGTGAGATTTATTAAAATGAGGAAAAAAGAAATTATACAAATAAAAGAAAAGGAAGGTGACTCTAGAGAGTAAAAATTAGCCAAAAGGACGCACGCAAAAACAAAAGACGCGAGGTACCTCAAACGCACGCAGAGAGCTCTCTTACCGCAAAAAAAAGAAAAACGCAAGTGCAAACCGCCGCTGGAGAGGGCGTAGAACTGGGCTTGCCGTCGTCCGCCGCTGCTTCCGTCCTGGTCTCTGAGGTCTGGAAGCTGGGCCTGGGGAACGAAAAGATGGTCCACCGCCGTGTGCCAAGCGCGCCCCGACGTCTCGGGGAGCCAGACGCTTGACACGAGGGCAACAAGGGGTGTTGCCCCTGCTCGTTCGCCCCAAAGGAGTCACGTAAAACACGTAGACACCCTCGCCAACAATCTTAAACTATCGCCTCGAGGCACACTCACACACGCGAACGACGCGATCGCGAATTTCCCGCAGAACCCAACGCACAAACGCAGAACGAGGCGACCAGAGACCGCTCTGAAAAGAACAATCCCTGAAGGACCGTACAAAGAAAAACCGTCGGAAATCGTAAGGAAGCCAAACATGCGAATCGTTAGGCAGTCCTAACAGGAGTGAGTGCGCGCGGGCCCTTCGTGGGCTCGCGAGCGGGGCCGGCGGCGCGCAACTCGACGCATGCGCGCGCGCTCTCAACGTCGCAACGGAGAGCGCGCAAGGGCGCGAAATTCAAAATACTTTAATTTAAACCTACACTACTGGAACGAATAAAACGAACTGAATAGACTTCTAAAATTTTTGTTAAATATTACCCTAGTAGAAATGGATATCAGTATAAGCCACAACATACCACGTATTACTACAGATGAGCGAAAAATAGGTCCATTTTTCGACTAGCAATGAAACGCTATTTTGGACATTTTTTACGTATTTATTGGAGTAAGAATAGAGTCATACCGTATTACAAGAAATTTTCAAGCTTGTAAAAATAGATTTCACTCTCTAAAGCAAAGTACAGGTGATAGCTAGTTAATGGCTACGAAAGTACTACGCAAAATAAGTCGGGTCAAAAGTGAAAAAATAAGAAAATCACGAATATCTTCGTATGTCGTGCTTGTATAACTCTCATTGACTGTTAATTGTGTAAACCATTTGGAAATCGTTTAAAATCCGTATGCCTCTTTGAAATTAGTGTACGACACAAGGACTAATATCAATACGAAAGATTTAAGGTTATGTTCATTCCAACAAATGCTCAAGAAATGGGAGAAAAAGCGTTTCATCACAAATTATGACAAGGCTATTTCTCATAGCTATTTTATAGTTTCCAGCCCATTTTAAATATTGGAATTTTTACCAAGATAATTATATCAATTTAGTATTATCGTTCCTGTTTATTAATTGTTGAATTGTTAAATCGATGGCTGTAGATGATGTTTCGATAGGATACAAATTGATCTGTTTTGTCTACAAATTTTCGTTTCTCTTTATTGTTTCATTATTTGTTAAATTTGGCTAATTATTTAGCCAATATCTAACAAAAATGGTTAAATTCATTTGTTTTTCACGAAAAAAATTGTCTTTATTCTAAAAAAATTATTTTTTAATTTTTTTAGAATAAAGAGTTGTGTTTTTTCCATTATTATGTAGTAAATATTTTTCTGTCGAAAAAATAACGTAACGCTTGCGTTACGCTATTTTGACTTTCTAAAATAATAACGATTGTCGACGGCGCTACGCTAATTTTATTTAGCGCACGTTAAAGTTACTGAATAAGGCCCCTGTTCGGTAAGATATTTTCACTCAGCTTTGGCGGAAGAAGAAGAAGAAGAAGAAGCGGAGAGGCTAGAGCGCGGCGGTGAGCGGCTGTATCCTCCATCAAATATTAATCGGGTACTTCCAGCTTGTGATGAAACCACAAGTTCTCTTTCTCTCTCTCGCTCGCGCGCTTACTTTATTTATACTAACCTCCCGCTTTTGCTCTGTGTGTGTATATCTTTCGCTCTCTTTTACTTCTCTTTGTCTGGATAGTATCTTCTCCACCCTCCCAAGCTTCATGCATAAATAATCATTGTGCTCTCTTGCTTTGAGACTTTTTAGGCTGAGATTTTTCACTTTTAGTCCTTTCCTTTCGTTTCCTGGTGAATCTGAATGCACGTAATTTCGAATCGATTTTAATAACGCTATATGACTTTTAATTATGACAACCAGAAGAATCATTTGCATGGAAATCTTCAAAAATCGTATAAAACCAAGTGCTATAAGTAGACAAACACAGCTCGCCGCCGAAAAAAATTTTTTACCCTCCGCTCGATATCAAGAAAAAAAAATAAGCTCCTTGATTCCCTTGCAATATTCATATTCCTCTCCACCTCTCTCGGCGTTCCGACAGTCTCTCCGGTTACCTGAGTACCGGCAGCTCTTCGATTTTTCATCAGCCCTCGCGGGAAATGTAGCTTTGCGGCGCGCATTGTTCGCCGGGCCCCCCCCCCCCCCCCCCCGCGACGAGAAGGCTGCAGCGCGAGTTAGGCTTCGCTATCTAATGAGCGAGCTTTACCTTTGAAATCCCGGGGACTACTCCTCCCTTTCTTCCTTTCTTTCCTATCCGTCCGCGCTTTTGCGTTATAAATGCGCGCGAAAAAATTTCATTTTACAATGAATGTGCGAGGGATCGGATCGATAAGCAGGAGCTCCACGCGCTATACAACGTGCGCGCGCGCGTATTGAAGAATGTGTGGAGATGAAGAGGGATTTGTCTCTCGGTTTAATTAATATTCGAAAATTTCGGACTGGATTTTTCGCTTTAATTAGATATGAAAATCCGACTCTTGCCGTTTGCAGTTGTTGCGAGCGCAAGGTGTGCTCTGATTAATTTTGCGGGATTATAAATGGATTAAATTTTTATAACTTCCGCGGAATTTTCACTGCAATGCACCTCTTTTCGTTGAATAAAATAGTCTTCCCTTTTCGAAACCACGTAAACGCGTTAACGAAATTTTTATGAAAAAATCGATGGTCCTCTCTATAGACACGAATCCCCGTAGTCAAAACGAATATTCCTCGGACTTAAGAAAAAACGGCAGAGAAAACACAACGAGGTACTTATCAAAGTCAATCTTCCGCTAACGAGTTAGAACCGCGCGGGTGTGCGGTGGGCGACGCAAAGTTTTTGAATTACAGCTTTCCCGGGCAAACTGCGCTCTGGCCGCTGGACCTTTTTTTCTATTTCGACGTGGAATTCAAAACTATGATTCAACGCGAGCGCCACCACCGCCACCGCCGGGCGCAATAAAGCCGTATTTTTGGCGGGAAGTCGCAGCGTCCCGTTTGCACAAGAGTGATTTAGGGTCGAAGGGCGGCGACGAATGTCGCCTGTGTGTCCGCAAAAGCTGGCTTTGACTTTTCGCTGAACTTTTCAGTACTGTCTCCCCCGCGCTGGAATATTGAAATCTTGATTTGCTGCTCGGAGCTTTAAATCAATTTCGTTTGCTTTAAAATTCTTAAGTTCACTATAGTGAAATAATACCGAGTCGACTGGATGAGGATTAAAATTTTCATTCGCGCAGTAAGCATCGGTGTAAGTAGTAAAATACGCGCTGTGTTCTGTCCACCGCAAGCTTCATCATCTCGAATCCGCCCTCGACGGCAATTCATTCTCGCCTCTCTTAAAAACAAAGGCGCTACAACTCACGCCTCACACGCCCTGGTCGTTATATCTTTCCCCTTGTAATTTCACTCCGCGCTCGCGACTGTGAATTTTACGACGCTCCGACGGCGACTCATACACCCTCGTCGTTGTTGCCTGCTGCTGTGCCCTACTACCTGGTTTCGATTTTTCTGGTGCATCAACACTAGCTGTACCTCTTCTACCCCACAAAATTAGAAAAGTCGTTCGAGTCGGCGAATTGCCTTTTTGATTGAACGTTTCGCTCGCTCGGTGAATGCGAATTGCGGCTCGCTCGTCCTGTGATAAATCGCGGAAATTCGCGTGAGTGTGTGTATGAATGTAGCTACTACGCGTTCGCGATCGTTTAATGTTTCGAGGCAGAGCTTTCGACGTGCTTTATTCGCTCTATGTCAGCCGAGTTGTGCGTTGAAAAAATTCTATAATTTTTCTTCAGAAAAGCTTTACAGCGCGGTATTTTATACAATCTAACGCCGATTTATCAGTATAACATATAAGCATCATATTGTAAAACAATCGCAAGACAACCCAGAGCGATCGCCGCAAATAATCCGCAAATGGACGGGTGGCCGCTATAAAGGTGAAGCCTCCACTTGTAAGCTCCGAAATTGCAGTGTCGCCCAGCTCCCTACTAGCAATAGAAATTAGCATAATCGCGTGATTCGCATTGGCAGACCGTTTGCCCGCGTGTTCCGCGACACAGCTCCATATAGTCCAATTCAATCGACGGCTCGCTGCTTCATGTGCGTATGTATATATATGTATACTACTGACGTCTCATTCGTCCGCCTGCCATATCTATCTCTCTTCATACCTCATTTCCGATTCTGATATCTCTTCGGCGTTGATGCGTCGCACGCGTTCGCGCGAGCTCGCTTCGAGTTTGATTGTTTTATAGAGTGGCTGTTTATGCTGGAATTGGGCAATTCCAAATTATGGGTTAGTTTATGTAACTGTACGAAAAGATGTTTTGATTTTGTTCGGTAATCTAATAAATTTTTAGTTACTATATTTCAGCACAATTTAAAACAACACTTTAAAACAATATATAAAATATTGTTCAATAAGTAACCATTGCAATGTGGAACTATCTTCACTACGTTTCAGTGACATCGAAAAATGAAAAGAAGGTAACCAAAATCTCCCAAGCCGATTTAAAATCTAAAATCAGATTTCGTCCACCAACTCGAAAATCCATCCAACATCCCTCGTCCTCCTATAGTAGTACATTTCACACCAGCACCTCACGCACACATATACTCGAAGAGCAGTAGCAGCAGCAGCAGCACAGTCAATTTATCCGCGCATCTTCACACATACGTACACAGATCTACTCGACTGCTCGGTCGCACGTCGTTCGATTTGGCCTTCGATTCCGCGAGTTAATCCCGTCGACAGGCGGAAAGGGTGAGAGCGCGGCGTCGGAAGGACAAATATACATAGATCCACACATACACACACACATGCTCTCCTTGCCTCCGGGGAAGCACTGCAGCAACGGCACTGAATTCACAATGAACGCGACGGATGTGTACCGGTGTGCGATGATGCCACCACGAAATCTGACTGCTCGATTACGGAGATGCTGCTGCAGATTCGGATTTCGCATCTGCTCGCGTGTGGACCGTATAGATGGTGTGAATTTTAAGTGAAAATGGTCTTGAATTTTCTAAAAACTGACGTGATGAAGGATGTGTTTGGGGAATATTTTAGTCTCGTTGTTTGCATTGGATTTGAAGACTGATACGAGAAACATGAATATTTTATTGTTCATGCATTTCTAATCAGCACAAATAGTTGGAAAATTAAGTCTTATAGTGTAGTTGATATCTCCGCTGGGCAGATTACTTTCATCTGTTCATGATATCAGTTCTCAGATTCTCATTCCGTTATACTGTCTGTCTGTATTACTCAATTCCCTGCTTTGATGCTAAAGTAAACGCTAAATCGTAAATAATAAACTCTATATCCCTATAATAAGCTCGCTTACTCGACAGATTATCAACCAACAACGCAGCGAACTATACCTAAACCCTACCATCAAAAATACGCAAATTGTTCTCCCAACACGCGTACGAGCTCCTCAACTCTAATAACCTCACCCTATCCTTGAAACTCGAAACTCCGCATAACGAACGAAAACTCGGCGGCCGATTCGATTTATCAGACCTAAAACTTGGGGGAAACTCGCACCAGGGCAAATTCAGCTGGTGGCGCGAAACTATAAACCCCCAACGCGCGTTCCTCGATTTCACGCGGAATCCCCCACGTGCATCTCTCTGCTGCAGCAGCAACGAGAGAGTATAGACTACTCCTCTGTAGGACGACGCGCGGAATTTCCGGGGGGAGTCCGATCCTGCAACAGGAAGCCCCCAACAGAATATCGGGCGCGTGTACCGCCAGATAATTCTGGTCTCGCGCTCGCGCAGGAAATGCGCCGAATATCTATAGCCATGTAGTAGCACTACCTTCCCTTGTCCTGCGCATTTATTGTAGCTCCGGACTTTTAGCCGGGTTCGGGTAGGCTGCCTTGCGAGTTCGAGCTTTTTCGGGCGTTAGCGAACCTGTGATTTATGGAGGATATAATGTATAGTTCTACCGAGACCGATATGCTATTGTCGTAGTAAAAAGTAACTGACTTCGCATGGAAACATACCCGAGGCTTTCAAGCCTCTGGAATATTGCATTGCTATAATAATCAAATTTGGCTACACGCGTGCTCTTGGCTATATATGTAACAAAAGTGCTTTTAAGCACCGAGTGATCACTTAGCGCTGAAAGCCCTTGTAACCACGGCTGTAATATTTAGGTCATTAATCCATATTGACGGTTTGGATCTGATTTCCGTTATTGCGTGTACGCCTGATAAGGAATAATTTAGACGAGAACCGCGCTTGTAATATCGTCAAAGCAGTCGATCTTAACGCAATTAACCCGCTTCGTTGGTGCGTATACGTGCGTGTAATTATTATATATTGCTCACTTCGGAACGAGTATTGTACACTCGGCTGGCAATGTAAAGCCTAATCTAACTAAAATCAAATTCCGCTTCGGTATTATTCGATGGATATAGGTACGCTGCATTCGTGTACATCGAGATCCGCAAAGCCCATGAATACGGGCTAATACATTCAACTACGATATCTATCGCACAACTCGACATCGTTGCTTGTACCAAACGATATTCGCGGCGAATATCTTCATAGCTTTTGTATTAAAATTTAGAAAAAGCCACTCGATTCCCACCGTTTTTCGCACGTAACAATTATACAGTCGCGCGATAGAGGCAATAATCCGTCGGAAATTTACATTGTAAATTGTTTCTCTTCGCGCGTGCGAGACCCGGCGTTTCGGAATTTCTGAGAACAGAACCGGCCAGCGCTCATACTTTAATTAAAAGGCTAAATTGCTCTCTGTGCGAGCTATAGCGCCGGGGCTGTAACCGCTCGAAAATTAATGATAAAATGAGACACCCGATTAAACCGAGGAAGCCGCCAACGCCGAGAAATCGATGTATGTATACGTATACAGCGAAGAGAGGGACTGGGCAATGGATAATCTTGTAAATCGACACGCCGAGGCAGGATGTTTCCTTTGGCGAGAGATGTAATTCCGTCGAATTATTTTCTGACGAAGGAATCTTTCCGAGATAAAACTGACATCTGAAACTTTTCGAAGAACGCCTTATTTTGTACTCGCGAAAACTTTCATTACGATTTAATGAAGGAAATTCGATGAGCCTAGCCGCAATTACATTGATTGGGAAAAAACATTATATAAAATTTATCGCAAAAATAATTTTTCTGTGAAGGTATTGAAGATTTCAATCAAAGTAATAATCAGCGGTTTTCCAGCTTGATATAAAGAAAAAAAACTCGCACCGATATAGAATTTCGAATTTTCTTTCCAGAGTTGAAAAGTCTCTAGTTATATAACTCACACATTCCATAACAAGAAGAAATAATCCCAATAAGTTCGAATCCCCTTCCTCGCCTCGAAAAATCAGGCAATTCCGAGTTCGCGGAAACTCTAATAAGGGCTAATGAGAAGCGACGCTTACACTACTCGTCGGCCAGAAGAAGAAGAAGAAGAAGAAGAAGAAGAAGAAAAGGAAAAGAAAAAAGAGTCGAGAAGAATCTCTCCTCTCACTCTCTTGGCCGGCCGAGAAAACGAACAACCGGCCATAAAAGACCAAGCCAGCCAGTTAGAAAAAGAATAGAAAGAGCTGCCGGGGAAGAAAAGCGAAACACATCGAACACCGAAAGTAAAACGAGAAGAAGGAAAAAGAAGAAGAGGGAAAGGGGAGTATTACCAGCGTGACGAGAGAAAGGGTCACGTATAACGCCGAACACGCCGGCACGGCTTTTAAGGCCGGGATTTAATCGACGGTGTAAACGGTCACGACGCCGGATTAAGGGGCTTCGGGCCGCGCCGGACTCTAAACCGCGGAAAAAGCGCTTTTCGCGACTATTCTCTTTTACTTCGCAGCCGCTGGATATATATACCGACGCGCGAGCTGGACTTATCCACCTTAGCCGTATCGAACGCCCTGGATCCACACGCTGGTCGGCATAGAGTTGAGCTAGGGCTTGAGTCGTGATTTCAAAGGGGATGCATGCATGGATTTTGTGAGAAATTTATCTATGTTTCACCGATTATGCATTATTTTTATTCAATTCATAAGAAACAGACAATGCACAAAAGACGCTTTAGAAACTCGCAAGGCGAGTATGTCAAGCCGAACAAAATCCAAACAAATACATACGTTCCACGGCCTTGTTGCATTAAGGAATACATCCTGACACTGCGAATCTGCACAACGTGTGTACACGTTTATCCCGGCCAGCGGTATACCTGTATGCACAGCCTCCGCTTGCACGCGGCTAATTTCGTTTCGGAACAGGCGAGGAAGAGAATCAAACGATCCGTTACCATCACCTGCAGTGTACCCGTCGGCTGAACGATGGAAAAAGCTCTGCTCTTTTTTTCATTCATCCGCTGCATATTACGTTTCAAGCCGATGTCAATGGACTATACAGCGCAAGGTCGATCTTTCGCCGAGGAGATCATTCAATTTTTCGAAATCGAATTTCGAAGAGTCTCTTTTTCGGCTGACGCGTACGTGTTGGATTGGATTATTGGATTTTGTAAACGTATCTCTATAGTTTAGTGTATCGATAAGATTAGATTTTTATCGAAAAAAATATTAATAGCAACAACCAGCGCATTCCGTCTCAAAACGATCACACTTGAACGCTATATCGGTATACCACAAGCAGCAACAGCAGCAGACGCGGACAACACCCCGAAAATAAGTCTCCCTTTAATAAAACTCGAGCTTCGCCCGCGGAGCTGTTCGCTCTCTCTCTCTCTCTCTCTCTCTCTCTCTCTCTCTCTCTCTTGCGCGCGCGCGCGCTCGCAGCTGAATAATTCAGCGGCGAGAAGAGGAAACGAAGTGCGAAGTTCACGGAATAAGGCGAAACTATTTCGCATCGTTCGCGCGGCTGCCGGCACTGTTTCGGAATTTCATTGAAAAGCTACGCCCGCGAGAGATATTCAAAGAGAGATACGAAATACTAAATGACTTCGCGGGCCTGTTTGTATGTATGCGCGCATGCGGAAGAATTGCGAAAGCTCGAGTGAAAATGAAGCCGAGATCGAAGATGACTGATTATAAGCAATTTTCGGCACCACGTTAAATCTTCATCCGGCAATCTCATAATTTAGTCACGATTCAGTTGAAAATTGCAGCCGCCGGACTGTCAAAAATCGCGCCTTTGACTCAGTTAAGAAGCTTTTCCCTCTGCCGTGCGAAGCTCGGCTCTAATTTTTACCCAAAGCCCGGCAGAGGCTAAGCTTACAAAGACATCAGTGTAGCGGAAGAATAGCCGAGTCTAATTAACCAATCAGGGCATTTCGAAAAAACGAGCAGCGTCAGGAGAAACTCGTCGGCGGGTCAGGAAGCGCGCGGCTCCCAAGCGGATTTCCCCCGGCTGCAAGCTCGGCCCCGTAATTTATTCAGCTTTGGCTTTTCACGCTATATACGTACAGTGTGTGTGTGTGTGTGTGTGTGTGTGTGTTGCGCGTATACACATATACATAGGGGGTCAGAGGGCTACTCGCTTGCCAAAATTTTCGTGACGCACAGGTTTTTTCGCTCGCCCCACATTTTCATTTCCACACGCAGCTCATACGTATAATTGATATGGGTTTGCTTTATGACACGTGCGGCTTTGTTTGCGCTGCAGCCGTATGCGAAAAAAAAAATAAATAACCTTCGCGGGATGTTGGTTTTTCGGAATGAGAAAAAAAGAGAGAGAGTGAGAGAGAGGGATGATGATGAAAGCTCCCGTCGCTTTTCTGCGCCGTGCTCTGGTTTTATGCTAATGACGTTTTCAAAGCGCCGCTGCTATCACGCGCGCTCGCGCGCGGCTTACGTAAATGTTTTGAAAATTTCACAAGCCGGGAGTTGAAAAACTAATGTAGGAATTAAAACGTGTACTGCGCGGTGGTCGAATAACTTGGATTAAGCTCGATGGTGTGAAAAAGCAAGCTTTGGCGCGTAAAACGTGTATACTTTGAAACTGTAACGTGTGGTAAATTCAAATGTCGAGTGTACATACGTATATGAGGTGGGTTCAGTGTATTTTAGAGTCGAAGCTCGAGGAGCTTTTAGCTTTTCAGCCGCTCGAATGTCCTTAATGTTTCAGCGGATCTAATCCCCGAGACTTACAGTCGGTAAATCCGCTGCTCTTTCGCAAGCGACGTACACGTTTATTGCTTTATCGAGTCCGGTGTGTTGATTTTGTCAGTTACCACACACGCTCGCTTCTATTGTTCATCCCACGAGGCGATCCGATCCGATTTGATTAAACTAATCTAATTTGTTTTAATTAACCCTCTTGAAATGGGACTGATCAAGTACCTTTTTTTCAACACAAAGGTTTTATTAATTTTCCGCGGTGCGTATAAATTTTCATTTTTTTCCTTTATGGACTCGAGCGCAGGAACGAAAACATAAAATTTTATTGTTCTTCGGTTAATTTTACTTTTTATCGCTCGGTGAGACGTAAATGTAGCGCGCGCGAATATTAAAACAGATTCGCCACAGCACTTTATTTTGAAATGTGCTGCGATGTCCTTAATTGAATAAAATAAAATTACCTTGTCTCATCAGAGACTCTGATCGATATTCCGCTTAAAAAAAAAAAAAAAAATCGTCGCGGGTCCTAATGAAAATAGCAGAGCAAGCCCTAACTCCGAGAGCTATATAGTCGCATCTGGCGTCACGTATGGCTCTTCAACGCGGCGCAAAGACAGACGATACCAAAAGAGAACGACGACGATTGATTGGCGCGTTCGACACACGCTCCTCTCACGGAATCGCTCGCTCGCGCGAAAAGAGCTCGCACGAGAGAGATGGAGAGGACTTCCGAGATTCGAGGGACAGGCCACTAAATTTCCCGTCCAATTTCGGCTCACACTCATTGTCGTCGTCTCTCTCTCTCTCTCTCTCTCTCTCTCTCTCTCTCTCTCTCTCTCTCTCTCTCTTTCTCCCTCTCTCCCTCTCTTTCTCTTTTCCTCTGCGTGGATATGTGTGTGTATGTCTATCGGAAAGTGTGGGAGGGGATGAAATTGAGTAGGGGAATTTGCTCGGCTATTTTTTAACGCCTCGAGCGAGCGCGGGATTTTTGCCTCTTCTTTTTTGCCGCTTCCAGCGTGTCCGTGCGTGTGTGTGAGTAATATGGCGTGTACGTGGGGGATAGTGAGACTTTTTTGGGAAGAAACTTTTTTTGCGCCGCTGTCCGGCTGAAAAGTTGCAGCGTGATTTTTTTGTCCGCTGCTTGTTTGTTCGCTCCGAGATTGTAGGATACGGCGTACGTGATGGCTTTTTTTGGCGACGAGCCTATATGTATGGTTTAAACAATGGAGGGATTAGGACGCGAGCTTTTTTTTGCGTCGAAAATCAGATGGAGCTTTTTCACTCCTGATGCGAAAGATTAATCGCGCTGTCATTTCGATGTAAATTTCCGATTAAAAACTCGTCTACGGAATTATTGCGCGAAATACGCTGGGAATTTCGCGCGCGATTTTTAAAACGCAATTTTACGTGTGTCACCGCACCGCGTAAAACGCCTGCTGAAATGTTAATACATTCGTTACAAAGGGAGACAAACATTCGAACGAAAAAACACGGAGTCGAGCTTTTACGAAAGCCATTAAACAGAAATTACCAGTGTACGCACTTCATTCGGACGATTTGTTCACAGATGGCTCAACGTATGTTAGCCGCCGTAAAAGCGACGTGACGTCACACACGTCGTTCAAAAGTGCTTGTATAATTCATTCTTCGACGATAAAGATAAAGAACGTTCAATGCTTTGATTTTTTCCTCGTCGGTAATTGATCCACTGCGTTTTAGTAGAATCTAAAATAGCATCGATTTTTTCAAATACATTATAGACAGCGAAATCACAGCTTCTAGTCAAAGACGATCAATACTTTCATTATCTAGTCGTCGCCTTTCTTCGTTTGCGTCACGTATGCATGGCTTCAGCATCTCTGTCAAACAGCGTGAAAATTGAGTCCTAAAAATAAGTAACACGAAAATCCACTGCGCGGGGCTATATGAAATGTAATAAACGCGGTGAGACAGTTCTATTTCAACGGCGAATATAATTGCGTGAATTGTGGTTTGAAATGTTCCACACCAGTGTGTAAAAATACTTCGGAATAATATCGATCTATCGCACCAACTCGTCAGTCTGCAAGTATTATACTGCGCAACCCCGAAAGAATTTATTCCGACTGAAGAACTGCTTTAAATGTATAAATAATTGAGAGTTCCCAGCAGGGCGCTGCTATATATCGTGTTTCTCTCCGGTGTATTACAATATTGAATATCGAATTATTTCGGGATAACTAAACCCTCCGAATATTTGCATGCCGCTTCACAGCTGCACAGCAAACAACGCTCGCTTCCGTTATTATTTTCAAATCGAGCGCCCGTCTCTTTCGCTCATCGCTACAGCAGCAGCTCGTCGCAATGCGGATGAAATCTCATCGCGATATAATCGAACCGCTCGCACTTTACGACTCCCCGCAGATCATCTTAATTTCCATCTGGCTCAGATTTTACTGCTCCCTTAAGAAGAGAGAGAGAGAGAGAGAGAGAGAGAGAGAGAGAGAGAGAGAGAGAAATGATAACGTCGACGCAGGCGATCTTATCTCCACGGATAAGTTAGTTGCGCCGTGCCGTTGAACCTCGGCTCATAACGCGAGCCTCGCTGCAGCGTAAATTTAGCGCAGGGGCGAAAGCTCGCTTTAATAGAGATATTTTACGCACAGGGGACGTATGCGAGCCTTCGCATTTTTACCCCACCTGACGCGTAATATTCATGGCGGGATTTTATGAGCTGCCGCGTGTATTATATATACACAAGCGCCTTGTCGTCTCGGATTTCTCGCTAAAATTTGAACACCTCGACGGCTGCTGCTGCTGCGTCGTTGGAACCTGCTATCGCGCGTGCAATATTTAGCTTTTCGTTTGGTTTTGCGAAGGATGAATGATTTATTTCCTTCGATGTTGTGTTTGCTTTTCAAAATCAGAAAATTTTAACGCGACTGTTTCTCCGATAGCTGTTTTTGTATTGGAAACGGCGTTTCCCACAAGGCTCAGCATTAACGCGGAATCATTAAAACTTTAACTGCCATTGAATCCTACGGATTCCGCTGAAAGCCGAAACTTTATATAGTCCCAGACGCGCTCGGCTCTCTCTCTCTCTCTCTCTCTCTCTCTCTCTCTCTCTCTCTCTCTCTTCCTTCTATAGTTCTTGTAAAGTCATAAAGGAAAGGCTCCTCAGAATCTTCGGAAGAATGCGGCTGTACGGTTTCCGAGCGCGACGTATGGATCTCCGAACTTCATCGGCTATATAGTGAGCTTGCACTCGTATATATCTATATACGTAGCTGAATAATCTCCAGTGAGTCGTATATTGGTTCGGGTAGAGGAGAAAAGTGCGTGTAACGCCGGCTCGAATCGATTATCGAGGATCGAACGGGACTGAAATTGGCCGCGGCTCTTTATTCGTGACTTTTAGATTTTTCTTTGCCGATGCTGAATTTGCTTGGATTTTCCGGATCGTTACTTTTAATTTGAACGCCGCGGAATGTATCTAGGTCGAGTGAAATTTTACGTTAAAGGCGATTATACCACTAAACTTTATTATCCTAAAACACCTACTCGGCATCAGCACAATGTCAAGTAACATCTCGGTTCGCGCAGTAATCAAAGCTGCAGCGCTGCACACATGGACACAGACGGAAACAGTAGCTCGCACAAGTTGCCCATCTTGACCGCAGCAAACGGACGTGTTAACAAGCAATCGAAACAGTGCTGGCATATGCGTCAAGACAAGCTCGCAATTTCTCGACTCGTACCTAATATAGACACACTCTCGCAGCCCCTGCGAGAGTCATAATGTGGCTGCGGAGCGTTACATATAAAGCCGACAATACGCAGCCGGCGACTGACAATGTAGTAGTCCTACTCTCTGTCGTATCATACTGTATGCATACATATGCACCTACACACGCGAAGCTACACCACACACACACGCGCGCACGTACATCCAGTATCCGTATCTTCGGCCGGAGATATCTGCCTCTAAATCACATTGATTCCTCGTTAAAACTGTGATTTATCGCCGGGAGCAGAGCGCAGCTTCAAAAGGGCTGCGCACACACCAATATGGTGGCTGTAAATCGGGGCACGCGAGGGGGAGGACTGCGGTATTAGCGGTATCAGCTGCTATCTATGATTACCTCGTTGGCCTTTCGCTTCTCTTCTATGCGGCTCTCAGTACCCTATAAGCAGATTCACCTTTTTTCAACTGCACTGCCCGCCAGATGCTGCTGAATGCGCAGCTCGATTATATGGGCGTTGAATTAGTGCGCGGGGGAGTCGCGATTTCGGCGTGCAAGCGGCGTTATTGGGAAATTACGCCGGTTGACGTGCTGGAATGAGCTCTGGCTTTGGGATTGCGAATGGGAAGCGATAGATCGAGCGATTGATTGTATAATATGGTGTAATATATTTGAGAAACGATCATGACGCAATCGTGCTAATTTCAATTTTCCTCTTTTTGATTTCAGGTATGTATCTCTACTCACTTATCTACACAACTATAACACGTAAGTTCAATTTTTCAAGAATTATAATATGTTAGTGTCTAGAATGAAAAAAAAAGTGTTAGCCTTAGAACACCCCTAGTGATGTTATAAGTCTCATAATCGTATCCCGCCCCCTTACATATCTGAAAACGAACCGCATCGCCTGAAACCAAGTCGACCCCCATCATCTCGCTCAAAGTGTATGCACTCGCTCAGTATTCAGATTAAAATAGCGCCTATACATAGTGTCGTTCAAACTTCACAAACTCCCTCCAGGCCAAGACAAAGACAGGCGGCCTGCCCTCGCTCTATCAATTTCATCCGTCCGCGCTCGAGATGCAATTTGAGAGCGCGGACATCAAAGAAATGGCGTGCGAATTCGCGCGCGAGCGCTAAAAAAGCAACGAGCCAGTAATTGAAACTAAGATTAGATGTTGAATTACTCGCGGAAGGAAAGACAGAGCGTCGTAGATACGTATAGCTATACTCGTAGCAGCAGCGCGACAGGTTGAGGAATTCTGCGGTACGGGGGCGAGGAAGGGGAGAAAGATCTTGCGCGGCGCATCTCCGATAATTGAAAAACGTCAAGTCGGAGAAAACTTGCGGGAAGTGGAGGGATGAGCGATGTGTCGCTTTGAAGTTGTGCCCGGGAACACGTAATTTCCCAGGCGCGGTTCTTCTGCAGCAGCTGAAAATTCACACGGTATGTGTCTCGCGGCGTTCCGGAGCTGAATTGAAGCTGATTGATTCGTTGTTTGCATGCCGCTTGTTTTTTTTTTGTCGGTGCAACGCTTGTGATTTTTGGAATTTATACATCGAAAATTCATGATACACTACTGCGGAACAGAAATTTTAAGTCGACGAACTACACGAAGCAAACGTATAACATTTCGAGGAAACCCGTTACGTGATTCTTAGTTTCGTTTCTCAGAATTTCAACTCGGTCACGCAGTTTGCTATAAAAAAATTCATAAAGATCCGGATCCGAAAAAAACTCAAGACGCCCATCCATTCTCAAAATCGTTCTCTCGTACAAAGCCCTCGCGCGGAATCTTGTCATTTGAATTCTCCAACTCGTCGACTGGGAACACTTTAATTTGCCAGTCCGCGTGAATTCAAGAGCAGAGGACGACGATGTGCAGCTAGTCTTTCTCGTGGTCCGTCGACGGTGCCAGAGCTGCATACGACACAGTACAGTCTTCGGTCAAAGTTGTAATCCCAGAGCGCGCGCGCGAGCACTGTGATTTAGACAAGGCCGTCGTCGTCGCCGCGGAAACTTCCCCGACGAACTTCTCCTCCCTTCAGCCCCCCCCCCCTCTGTATTCCCTGGCGTGACGAACTTACTTTGAATCGCTACAGGCCTTTGTCTCTTCTCTACTTCTTCTTCTTCTTTCGTTGCCAAAAGATCTGCTGCAGTGTCGGGGACTACGTTTCTCTTTTTCCGGCAAGGCTCGCGTGTCGCATACGTATGAACGTCTTCTTCGCACGCGCGGCGCGAGCTTTCTGCACCTCTCGCGCCAAATTGCAAATTGCGCTTTTATCGTATCCGCCGATGCCTCTGCTTCAAGTATTTTTTTTTTTTAAGTTCGTGTAGTTGAAGGCCGGACATACAATTATGTTTGGAACGTGAATGTGCAGTCCGATCCCTTAAAAATGGGCCGCATTGTTGCGGGAAAATCAATAAGCGAAGGGCAATATAGGCGCATCCTGGCGTGTATGCACTGTATCATTTTCCAATAAGCAAATGCCGGACTCTTTCGAGCGAGATGTTCGACGTTTTATGCGCCGAACAGGCGGCTTACTCCGAATGTATGAAAACCGTAAAGCGCTCGTAAAGCCGTTGTAACTCTTCGATCGATTTTAGAATTCAATTATTGCGAAAGCTCGGTGACGCGCTCTCAATTGATTTCGAATTCTATCGTCGCAGTGCATTAATTCGCTGACCCCTACGCGGTAAATTTACTTTCTTTTCATCCTACGCGAAGCTGCGTCGCTCACCAAATTCCTCGGATTAAGAGATCAAAAGTAAAGCATTCGACTCCACAGGAAGCTCCGGCAGCGTCGTCGTATGAAAAAGCTTTTCGCGATACTTTTCGCAGAGAGCACGTCATCCTCCCGCGAGAATGTGGACCTCGCACTACCGATGTCGCAGTACTTACGCGACTTTAGACGATCTTGAATATTTAACGGAGCCTTGGAAAAGTTCCTCTGGTACACACGTGTACAGCTCGCCAACTCTGGACGACGCTTACTTCTTACTTTAGCCGAGTGGCCTAACTGTCCTGCTGCTAGCTCTAGAGTGGCCTGGCTCGTTCTCTCTTGCTCTTGGCTGCTGCTGTCCGGAAGCAAGAGCAAAAAACTAAAAGTTCGCGACACTCGGCTGTATACGTGCGTGAGGGATGCAGTCCTTTTTTGGGGGAGGATCAATATTTTGAGAGGGAACCGTGGTCGTTTTATTAAATGACTGATGGTACTCGTGAAGCCACCTCGACGTGCTTTTAATCGAGAGCTTTGCAAACGAAACGCAATACCAGCAGTTTATTTAATCAAACGCTTAACTCGATCCAAATTCAATCAAAAATACAGCAGCGATCCGTATTGCACGTCGGTGTAATCAATTCAGTATATAATCGATTGACCTTCAAACGCTCTCTCAAGCTATTACTAATAAATTCGATTATACTTCAAGCGTTACCGAACATTACAAACAATCAAAGAAACAGCCAGTCCCACCGCGACTCATTACACGATCCATTAGCCCGCCCAACGTCGGTGCATCAGAATCTTCTCAAAGGAAAATCTCTCTAGCACGGCTCCCGCACACTCACACTTGGGGCATCAATGACGCTCCATAAATCAACTGATTTCCCCGTGTAAAGGACTCGACGTGTGTGCCCGCGTCCCCCTCACTCCCACCGGACACGATCCGTTAAAGGCTCGACAATTCATTAACCGATAGCCAGCACACGGCGCATTCAGTCTGCGCGCGCTTGCGGAGCATACATCAGGTAAAGGAGAACGATAGCGCAGCTAGCGCACTATATAGCCTGTGTTTTCTCGTCTCATCTTTCTCTCTCTCTCTCTCTCTCTCTCTCTCTCTCTCTCTCTCTCTCTCT
>QLSS01000056.1:743701-756066 GCA_024372645.1 Trichomalopsis sarcophagae | reverse complement strand
CTCTCTCTCTCTCTCTCTCTCTCTCTCTCTCTCTCTCTCTCTCTCTCACTCCGGAGAGAAAATCAATATCGGAGGGTCGCAGCGCGCGCGCCGCGCGGAGACAGAGATGGATGCAGCCTCCGCCCCCGCCGTGCATCGGAAAAAGAGAGAGAGAGAGAGTCCAGCAAGCGAATATCGCCCGACCGGCTACTACGAGTGTGTTTGTGTTTGCGGACGGCCAGCAGCAGGCGCACGAGCTCCGCAAGCTCGAGCTGACTCCGGAGAATCTTCGTAGGGAGGAAGTGCGTTGCCGGTGAAGGAGAAAAGTTGCTACCAGTGTGGACGAGAGGAGCAAGAGCGTCGCCACGTGGAGAGGAGCTGGGGTAGTATAGCGAAGCTTGCGGAGAGGAGAGCGAGAGAGAGAGGAAGGCCGCCGCGCCATTTTGAGCTTCTGCTGCTGGACGACAGCGCGATCTCGCGACGGCTGGCTCAGGCTCTTCCCTGCGGAGCGTTGACTCACACACGTGGCGCGCGAGACGAGAACTGGATCGGTCTCTCTGGCTCTTTCTCTCGAGGATCGAGAGCTTGCATGATTTGTTCGAGGCTTTATTCGCTTGTGACGCTCTTGTAGTTTGCAGCTCGTAATTGTTTTACTTATTTCTCTCTCTCTCTCTCTCTCTCTCTCTCTCTCTCTCTCTCTCTCTCTATCACTGCATGCGCGGCTGGTATTTTGCTTGTAACGTGTTATCGCGCATTTTTTGCGAATCGCTCGCATGTACGCGTGGATGGAAAATGCAATTAATGCGGTGAAATAACTCGGCATGCTATACAGGATAAAGGGGAATAACTCGCGTTACAAAGCTATTCCATTGAAGGCTGCATGTATGCGGCTTGTTAAGTAGTAATTGTCGGCTTTTGTCAGCCGCGCTGTTGCTTTCAAAAGCAAACGTTGTTATTTGGTTATATCGCGTTCCATAGCAGATGTATACGGAGCTTTTATTATCGTACGCAATTTCGAGCTGGGGAAAAATTGTTCGCTAGCTAAATTGTTTTCAACTTGAGCTTTACATGGCTATTTCTCGTTATTATAGTGTCGTCGATGCGATATAAACAATAGTAATATGTTGTAGTTATTTTTTTACCAATTTTAAACAAATTCTGAATAATAATTTAACGGAAACTGCGCCACACAGAAGAATACCTACCATTTCTAATCGCGTCACTCGGGTCACTCCCAAAATGCACGCATCACGCGCTTGTTCCGAGATTTCTTTTGCAACCCACACCCCCATATCCATTTCTTTCGCCCTATATCCCCTAAAAAAGAAAACCACAAGCGTCACTCCTTGCCCCCTTGAAAAAGGGACACCTTCAAATTACGCACTCGTAAATCCATCTTCGAAGCGCCGTTCCGCCATTTATACCTAGAGCTTTTGTAAACACGCTCAAAAAGCAGCGGCGTACGCGCGCTTGCGCATCGTAGGCTTCGAGCGCGCGACAAGCGATATATAATTCCGCGGTTTGGCGCAGCCGAATATTCAACTCGCGTATATGCGGAGGGAACCGAATGCCCCCAAAATGGCATGATTTATTCGGATCTCGTTAATGCGGGACGTCCTACGCTCGCGCCCGCATAAATCGTGATAATCGATCTCGCAGCTCTGTGCGTGTGTGTATGCGCGAGCTTGCAAGCGATCTGCCTTGTCGAGCTTTTAACACGTGCGCTGATACGATATTGACGTTTTGTCGGCGCGAATTGTACATGGCGTTTTGCTTTTGAGTGTGTTGCACACGAGGAATTTTATAATACATAACACGATTTGAATAAGTTACAAGGATCTATACAAACATCCGGAGTGCTTTTATTTTCGTCTCTGCTGCAGAGTGGCAAAGTAACTCGAAATGATAAATACATTGGAAAACAGATTGTCCTGAATCCGAAATATATATTTCTGTGTACAGACACTAAACTATATTTATATGATTTTATCTGCAGAAGCTAGTATTACACACGACGAGTATATCGAGACTCTTATTAATACCCCAAAAGCTCACACACAAGCCAATTTAATCTCAGCGCGATCAAACACAAAAAAATCCGCCAAGCTCATTATTTCTCCCGTATGTATTATCAAGCTTCATCAAGCTTCGCGCGTCTACCTCTTCGTATTACTAATTAATTAGAAATGAACTCAATGTGTATAATCACAGCAGATAATGAGTTGACGCGTAATTAACGCAAGCGCGAGGCCTTCTTTATTAACTAGCGAGCGCAAGACAAAATCAGCTGTTAGCAATATGTTTCTGTTCAGGTTTATACAGCCATCAATCCCGGAATACCTGTCACCTTGCATAATTTTGATGCAAAGATAATTATCGAAGTAATTTAATATTCATTTTTGCAGAATAATGTGAGTGCCAAAGGCAATTAATCGTTCATTCTTTTGAACTACTTTTTAATCATTCTTCAGCACTTTTATACCCTTTTGATAAAATTTCCCGCTGACAAAAAGTTCCCACTCTCGCGCGCGGAGCTTTGATTTTCTCGAATTTAAAGCTTTCAAAGGACTTAGAGTTATAAAATCACGCTTTACGTCGTTAGAACTGTAAAACTATATCATCCTTTTCGGTGCTCCTTTGTACCTCGCTCTTTTTATCGTTCACCAGCGTTCTCCCTCTGGCTCACGCGCGTGTACTGCTGACTTCGCGCGAAATATCCACCGGTTATTATTCCACCTGATGTATTCCTCTGTTACGTTTATTCTTTTACGCAAAACTTTGCAAGTCTTTTCAGATCTATTTTCATCTCATCAGCTCCAATTCTGTAATACATTTAAAATTATACGACTCCACAACGAGCAGTTAAGCTTTGCCAGATCACAGCCTGCACATTTCTCAAATCCTCATCCCTGTTCTTCCCATAAGTAGCGGGTTCTTGACGGCAATGAGGAAATCCCTCTTGGATCTCGAATGAAATAAAAAGACCCGCACTCGTACGCCATCTCATCGCATCTTACACGCCATAAACGCAAGGGGCAGCGTCGATTTCGTGCGCTGCGAATAAAGAGCCGGTAAGCCGCGAAACGACGCTTTGAAATATGTACACGCGGCCCGTTTGACTCTGAGGGTAGAAGTCGAGAAAATGGGAGGCCGCGGCAGCTCCAAAACGAGAAAATAAAATAAAGGAGCGAACCATAGAAAAGATTGACGCGCCCGCAAGTGCGGCTCGTAAAGGCCGGAGAGAAAAGGAGGAAAGAACGACGTGCGACCGGTCGGATTGAATTGTTTATTGCCACCCAGTGTTAAATTTATACGAAGTCTATGTTTGGCTTTCGTCGCCGAAGCGATTTTATTAAAATTGCATTTTTCACACCGTGTCGGCGGGAAAGCACGCGTTGTATGTATATGTATAGTTTTACATGTGGTGGGCGTGTGTTTCGGAATTTATGGTACGGTCGAGGGAGCACAGAGCGAATTTCGGCGGGTTATTCGGAAAATTAGCCGAATATATGTGCTAGAATATTCAGGTGTGCGCGAAGCTCGGCGAGTGCAGTGTATCTGTTATTGATGAATTCGGAAATCGATTTTATTAGCGCAGCTGGTGTGATACGTAGAAAGACTTTTAGAAACTAATCTCGGGATAGTTCGAAAGCCAATTCCCAGCAAAATTGCTGTCGCTTTCGTCAACGCCCGGACGGCTGTATGTGGAAGTTTTAAAATAGAGAGATATGTGCCAACCAGAAATTATACGATTGTTCGCTACTGCTTTTTTTCTAGAACGAACATTACTTATTAAATTTTGTTCAACACAGTTCGTCATTCCGGTATGACGATGAATATACTCGGAAAAATTAAGTCGATGAAGAGATCGAAAAGCCTAACATTCTCTAAATAACTTTCCAGCGCGTCGGCAAATATGTATCCGAAAATCGATATAAGCGATAGTAGCGTAACCAGAATTTCAATCATGCCGACTATACGTATCCAGTGACAAGATGTCGATACGATTTATCCGTATAAAGCATGAACTTATACGTGCGCATCCAAAGCGTTTGTTTATCGGAAAGAGGCCGCTCGTGTATCGGCTCGCTGAAAAATGCACCTGAATAATTTCCTTCCGCGTAAGCTCGCGTATCGAATAATGCAAGCGTAAAAGATGGGAATTCGAGAGCGTAAAAATTTCGCAAATTGTTGAACAACAACGAGCGGTTGTTGGCGCATTTTTTTTCTCCACCGTCCATTTTCAGCATGCTGAATATATTTTTGTTATTATTATTTTATGTGGCGGCGAGCGCTGGCGCGTAAATTGCGAAAAATCACGCGAGCCAACCGCGCGAGATTATGTACACGGCTTCGAAGCTGGCATTATCGAATTAAGTTCCATTTCCACCTCGGAAAAAACTCAGATATGAGACAATCGGCTCGAGCAGGAACCGGGAGCTAGTACACTCGGTTATATTTTCATGAAAAGCGTGCGAGTGTTTCTCGCATTTTTTCGCGATTTAGATTGGTGTAACGGTATAGTGCGCAGTCTCGTGAAGCGAAAGTGTAACACCTGCGCGAAACTTTGAGGTGCATTGAAAAGAGATGGTATCTGGAAAAGAGAGAACATATTGTGAGTTTGCATGTTGGACGTACGTAATACAGTTATGCTCGATTTGAGTACAGCTGCTAGTACTTAGTTTGAATTTTCGACTCAAAAAATATTCGAAACTAATATAAATATCTCAGGATCGAAAAATAAAGTTCTCATCCTTCGTCCGCACACACAGACGAATACCCTCGTATATCAACCGCCAAATATCTCCGCGAAAAGAAATATTTATGCAAAGTCGGCAACTGCCGCCAAAAAGCGCTCGCCGCACGCATCCCCGAATAAACCCCCTTTTTCCCATTCACCTCGCCGCGTTTCCGCACTGCGCGATGCCAAAAGCCGAAAATCCCGAAAGCTCGCTGGCAAAAATCAACAGCCGGAAAAAAACACTCACACACACGTATACAAATTACAAACGTCAAAGCGAGGCGTTTGTTCGTCGCTAATTGGACTAAGAGAGTGAGATCGAGTCGAAAATGAAATCATCGCGTTCGAGCGAGCTTTACGGCATAACGCGCTCGCATACATTGCTGTCCGTCAATGCGGAAAATACGCGAGGATGAGAAGCGCGTCGTTGATTATGATGCGCGCGAAGATAAATATGCGGGCGGTATCGAATTGCGTTTAATTCTGAATGAGGTTTCAGAGCGGGCGATATGGTGTATTATAGTCGGCGATTGCGAGGGAAGAAAGATTGTTGCGTTGAAGAGAAATGAAGGATGCGCGCGGCGCTGTTTATGTATAGTTCGGTTCATCTCTCCGAGAGCCGCTGGGGGCGACTTAATTGGATTATACCGGACGGGAAGATTTAATTTGCATGGAGCTTTTTTTCGCCAAGCGGAGAGATGTTTGAGATTAAGCTGTTTGAAAGCTGGCGGAAATTTTGTTCCCGTTGCTGCGTGTGTTTGTGAGAAGTATTTAGAGATATTTTGTCTTTTGACGACTCGCTATTCTTTCTGTGTAGTGCCATGTTTGCTTTTTCGATCAAAGGGAGATGTGAATCACGCAGTCGATAAATAAACCGAAACATTGCAAGGATTCCCCTTCGCTGAATGACGGTTACATACACAAGAATAATATATTAATAATCCAACTGCAGTTTAAAAAGGATATCTCGCCGCGCAAAGCCAGGCTTTAAAAATCACAGCAAAAGCTCGCGCGGAAAGACATAAACAAAAAAAAAAAAAAAAACAGGTCAACTCCGCCCGAAAAACGTACAAATAATCCAACTCCACCGCCTCGTGCGGATTTACCTTGCAGCATGCGGACGTATATACAGCTATACACAGTACACAGGCCCGAGATCGAATCGAAGGAACTCGACGCTCCCATCCTCTCTGGCGAAAGTGGATGTGATCCTGGAGGCACTAAGTATGCAGATGAAAAATGCAACCGGGAGAGATGCCATTTTCTCACGTATCGCTAGCGCTTATTCCGCCTTGCGAGCTTCCTCCCTTTGTCTGCTTTGCTGTCTTGACGTTTTTATCTCGGGCTAATTTTCTCGTTTTTTTTTTGAGAGGCCCCTCTCGACAATAAATGCTTCTTCGGAAACTAATCAGTAGAAACATCCAACATCAACGTTAGAAGCTCGCCGAGTTGCTTTAGAAAATTAATTCAAGCCGAACAATCTATAGGAATCGCGCAACATTGCTCAAAAAGCTCTGAAATGAAAGTGCAGAGTTGCACTCCGGCATACATGACGAAATGAAAGGAGCTTGCGCGCATCGCGCCGTTACAATACCCTGTTCAGGCCTTTTTTTGTCCTTATCCGCTCTCTTAATCGTAGTTTTCCCCGAACGCCGCTGCAGGAAGGAAAACAAACAAATGGCACACACGCGAAAAAAGAGGGACAACGAAACGAACGCGACAATGTGTGTATATACGTCTGAATCCATCTCCCTCTATACGCTCAGGGGCAAAGTGTTCGACGTAACGAGCCTGAAATGTGTTTTTCGCGGGTAATGAGGCTTCGACGACAATGACGACGGGGAGAGCTGGGAATGTCATTTCGAGTGAGACGTTTCGGGCGTTTGCCTCCGGGGAACGAGAGATGCTTTTTCACGAGGCTAAGTGCAGCGGATGTGATGAGAATTTTTTCGAGATGGAATTTTTGATTGAGTTTTGAATGACGAAAGCTTCTTTTTTCTTTAAATTTTTTTCCCTCGTTTTTTAATGAAACGACTTGGCTTTTCGTAAACGCGATGAATCTTCGTTTGGGTAACGAAGAAGAACGCATTTCGTCAAAGCTGTTTACTTCATTTCATAAAACTAGCGGAAAGCTCCTTCTCCGTGTCAACAGAAATAATAAAGGAAAAAGAAGCAGCGTCAAAGCCGGCCTCTACTTTATTTTCAAACCGTTAAATCTCACCCTCGGAGAAAAAAAAATAATAAACGAAGGCAAAACACGATTTTCGCGAAACTTTTCATTACGCCCCGCTGGCTGTTCTTCATTTAGTCCCTCTCTTCCGCATAAAGAATTTCACGCTTTCTGTATTCATGATTCTCGTATATCACCTGCGCCGCGCGCGTCGCTCCTGTTTTATTTCCATCTCATTTTCGTTTTGTCAACCTAATAAATATTCACGCTTCATTTCGGCGTCCTTATCTCGTTTTCTTTATCTGCATCTCTGCTGCTGCTACTTCGTTTTCTTCGGAGGATTTTACTCGAGCTTTGTATTCTTTCGCGTCTGAAGTATTTTGCAACGTTTCCGCTTCGTTTATCTCTAATATGCGTTCTCGTCCTCCCCTTATATTCCGAAAGGTAAACACTTATGAGTTCGAGACTTTCATCGAAGCGATCGTTTCGCGTTATTTTTTCAAAACTTCGGAATTATTTCGGAGACGAGTAAAGCGATAAGAATAAGTTCATAGAAAACGAAGCCATGCGATTTAAATTATTCAACAGATTCATCGATAATAGAGGCGCCGGGGCTAAAATAAATAATCGATAATCCGGTTTCCATCGCTTGTTGGTGAATAAATCGAAAAATAATAATATTCTTACGCTTTCGCAGTTTTTGACGATTATTCGATTCTATTTTATACCGAATCCATACATATAGTTTATCCCTTTGTTTACTCAAAACTCATTCCCTCTACTGCAAGCGTATTTATACTTCCAGAGGTCGTTGTTATTTTCATTCAATTTAGCAAACTCATTCGTCCGATATTGATTTTCCCGTGGGTAATACAGCGATTCTATTAAAACCTTTACAAAAAGGTATTTTCGAATAGAAAATTCAACAACAACTTGGATCAATACAGTCGTCTTTATAATTTCCTTCTTGAACGACTCTGCGCTACATCCTCTTCAATACCCTTCACCTCGTACAGGGAAAAAACTAAACTAGGCACAAAGATGAAACTATACTAACAAATTTTTATTGGTATCCTCACCATACGTCAATCGTTCAAAATGAAATTCCTATCAAGCTTTCCCATCTTCGGAAAACCCCAAAATTCCCGAGCAATCCAATAAGCAGCTCGATTCATCGGAAGCCATAAAATATTCGTTTCCTGGTAAAAGAAAGGCTCTAATCGCACCATCGCGTCTATGTATTATCTCCTCGACACACGAGGATACTTCCGTGATTATTCCGCGCGAGTACGTTTCCGTGTCTCCAGGCAGTATCGCCCGCAGTCGAGCCGCACAGTACACTCGAGCTTCCATACGCTTTAGGCTCGAAAAAGGAGACGGCGCCTATTAGCTCCGTCGTGCAACTGCTATTACGCCGAGGGAGAGAGAGCGAGAGAGAGCTCGTTAGAACCGTCCCTGGGAATCACCTCTGATCAGGAGATGACTCCGTTCGTGTGTGGGATAATTGATTTTCCAGCTGGTCGAGGATAATTGAGCTTTCTCCGACTCTTATATTCGTTTTTTCCTCGCGATGAAAAGTTTCGCCGTAAAAAGTAAGCATTACTCCATTCTATTCTGCGATCGAAGGCCTGATGTGTCTTAAATACCGGCACAATAATTAAATCTCACTGCTCGCGCGAATAGAGTAGTCAACTAAAAATCCGATTCAAAGGCGCAGCTGAGAGAACTTTGCTCTCAGGTCTAATTGAAGAGCAAGCAGAGCCGCACCTTCTGCCGAGGGAGCAGCGCAAGATCTTTGTGCGCGCAGATGGCTTCCTCCTTAGCTCGGACCATTAACTCCTTCGCTTATCCCCGCGCGCGTAGTCCCTTCCGGCTTTATTCGCGTTAATCAGCTATAGATAAGGACCGGCTGCGAGCAGCCGGACGCCGATAAACCGTGCAAGGGAATGGGAAGTTTGCGAGGAGAGCTGCGGCGATAGCGACAAAGCGAGAGTTGCATGCTTAATTGCGCGGAAGACTACTATACGCGCAGCAGCTTGGAATTCGAGTGTAGCTTGTTGCACCTATTTTTTATTCTTCCCCTTTTAATCGAATCGAGCGAGGTGTGTGATGCTTGGTGGAAATAGAGTGATGAATAAACTTCATAGCTGATAGGTGCGAGAGTATTTTAGAGAGCAGGAAATTCCATTAAGATTTCACGAATCCCATGAGTGCGAGAATGGAAATATAATTCGTGCCGAGGCGTACGTCTGCTGATAATTCGATCAATCCTCATTCGCTCGGATTGAAAATAGCAGGTGCAATGCTCAGCTAACGGGAGTATAATTGTCATTTTTAGAGGAGCCAAGTTAATTAAATAGCATTTTTCAAAATATCAAAAACATTCTAGTTTGCCGAGCCACAAACGACCAATCCAGCTCATCCAGAATAAAAACTTAATAATCCCGCGCACTCATCTCCAAAGTACGTGCAAAGCACTCCTACGCTTCAGCAATGAGTTCCCTTTAGCGAACGCGTGGCTCTGCAGAAAAAAAACGAAGCTCGCGCACGTAAAAGCGCTAAACAAACCGAGCAAACGCGCTAGAAAAAAAGCAAAGAAGAGAGTAGCAAACGTCGAAGAGCGGATAGGCGGTGTCGGCGTAGATAAGGCGGTGTAAAAAGCTCGAAAGGAGCCCACAGTATATGCACGAGCAGATAAGGCCTGCACTCGCGGAAAAAGTATAAGTGCCTCGCTACGACGATCGGAGTCGACGAGGAACGGTCAGGAGAGAGGCGCTGGCGTAAACGACCCGCAAGTTTCTCTCTTTCTCGTTTAAACCGTACATACACACGTGTGTATGTATACTCGAGCACAAAGTAGATAAGTAGTCCTCTCGGATGGGCGGATTATACGAGCGGCCTGGGAATATCCGCGTATAGGAATATTACGGCACTTGTTGAGGTTAAACGCGCAGCTCTCTCCTTATTATCTTTGCATTATTTCGCGCGAGCGCGACGCCCTTTTCCCGGCCGCTAACTTGTTTTCAACTCTTCCAGGTATCGCGGCTGAAGTTTACGAGCTGCCGTCGTCGTCGCTGCTTTTTTTCCATTTCTAGCTTTTATTTCCCGCCGCGCCGAGGGCGAATTATTTAGCCGGTTGGAAAATGTTTTAACGCGATGCCGATGCTGCTTTTTTAGAAAGTTTGCATTTTTCACGAAAGTACCTACAGCTGATGGGGGGATTGTTTGTGGGTTTTCGAGAAAAAGAATCTTGTAGTCGACGGTACTGCTATTGGCGAAAAAGGCCTTTTTCCAAAATAGCAGCTGAAAATAAGGTCGATCGATGCAGCTGCAGTCGGCGCGACGACCCGCTTACGCAGTCGAATCGAAGATATCGTTGGTGGGTGTGTGTGTGTGTGTGTGTGTGTTGGGTGTATGAAAAAAAAAATCGTCGCAGGTTGAACCAGTTCGCGGGAGCAATGAACGAGTCGAGTATTTCATAACCGCGGCTGGAATCGAAACGGGCTGATTATACCGTTGCTATACCTGCGGTTTTGATTTCAATGACTGGGAGTGAAATGCTGAACCCTCGATATTGGGGGATGTAAGCTCAATGATTCGCCTTTCATAAGCCATCACTATTGTCCAGTGTCTTTCAATGTCTGACGGATTCTCGATTCGTATTATACCACGATGAATCGAATCAGTGTTCATTTTTGCAAGCTCAACAATCACCTCTCCGAGCTCCTCTCTAATCGTCCATCCCTGGAAGCATCGAACAGTCCGTTTCATTTCGTGCCTCCCATGCAACTCGAACATCTCGTCGGAACAACCAGCCACCGCTTGGCCCTCTCAGCGCATGCATACACGCGCAGGAGCTAACGTCACCAGAAAGCCCATTAACGTACGAATATCCATCCGACGACGAGGAGGACTATGACGAGGGTAGATTTTCTCGAAACGCTAGTCGGCAGGGATGATCTTGAAGGGATGTCGGACGAGGAATCCGCTAATTGCTGCACACGTGCGCCCCATGTCCTACGGCTAACCGCCGAGGCGGCGAGTGTACCAGAGTCGCTATTAAGTGTCCCATACGCCAGACGGGATTTCCGCTGAAGTCAGCGGGACGAGTGAGTTGTATTTTACTGGTGCAAGGTAATTCAGGAGGGTGTATTTAATTTTCGGTGATATCGGTTCGTTTGATTTTGTCCGGGTGTAAATTTGCGAACGGATGTTTTAACTAGACATAGCTTGTGTACCGTAATCTTATTCGATTTCCAGTGAGAGAAGTGTAATGAATCGAATTTAGAAATAGATTGACATTTCCTTCTTTAAATCGCATCCATGCACTCTTTTAAACAAAGTTTGCCCCTTCCGTGAAATCTCCTTGAATCAATTTCCTGGATTTAATTGATTACTCAAAATAAACCCTTTTAAAGTACTAAAAATAACTACTACTGAAAAGTAAGTATTCATCCAGTTTTTATTTTAAAAATACGCCCAAATCCAAAACTCGCTCGAGCCTTTCTGACATTGAAACATCAGCCCATAAAAATAGTCAGCCAGGCTCGATTAATCACCCGGAAACCTCCGCATATAAAATACAAAATATCACCTCTCGCCGCCCATACATTTTTTTCTCACTCCGACCCATCACCCAGCAGCCGGTCAAATTAATGCGCGAATATCCACTCGTACAAATCTACATCGACCTACACATACACATAGATACAGCGCGATTCGAACACGTCACCTTTGATCCAAGCCTCGGAGTCAATTCGCTCTCACAGCGAGCCGACGGCGTAATAGATGGAAACAGAGCGGGGAGGGGGAAAAGTATAAACCGCTCATTAACCCGAGACTCGGCTTGCGCGAGCGCGCGCACGTCCGAAACCGCAAGCTGGCGTGCGGTTCGAGCCGGAAGTTCCACCAGTAGCGTACCATTATAGGCGCATATAGCTAGATACAGCTGGAGCTGGTTTGACTACGTGTCGCTCGAGGGAGACAATTTCGCCGAGTCGGCCTTGATGTCATACCCCGAGCAATTGACCCTTAGCGCGCCGCGAAGAATATCCCTGCGCGAGAGCGCTGGTTTATGCAACGTGAGTCGCACATTATTTCAGCATTGAATCTCGAAAAATAATCAACCCCCGCGAATGAATTATCCTGCACAATCCTGACGAAAATCGTATCCACGAAACCTGCCCGTCTGAAAAAAGAGAAATCGACTCCACGATATCTTCCGGAATAAAAGCAAGCGACTCGAAAAAACAACTTCCCTCCCCCCTCCGCAAAAAAAAAGGGAAAGACGAAGGCGCTCGCGCGCGTATAACAAAGAGATAGCCGCAGTAGCCCCCGGTGAGCTTTTTACCGGCCGGATTACCAGAGTATAATGCGCTGCTTCGCTGGCACGCCACCACACCACAGCGAGTCCGACTTCTCGGTATGAATTATGGAGAGAGAGAGAGAGAGAGAGAGAGAGAGAGAGAGAGAGAG
>QLSS01000056.1:712756-734149 GCA_024372645.1 Trichomalopsis sarcophagae | reverse complement strand
GAGAGAGAGAGAGAGAGAGAGAGAGAGAGAGAGAGAGAGAGAGAGAGCACAGATCTATAGGTATACTTATATATATAAAGCTACTGCCCTAGCGAAGCGTGCGGAGGCCGCGGGAAACGGAAACCGAACTTCCTTCCTCGCGCGGCGAAGATTAATCTGACGGTCTACAGGCCCTTCCGCGAATCTTCCCTTCAAGCTCCGCTGCAGGGCGGTATAGGGGGAGAGCTTGCGCGTCCGATATAACTTTGCCTAATATCGCTAGACGCTGCGATTTTAGAGATGCTATATACGCTGGACTACGTGGAAAGGTGAGCTCGTTCCTTTGTCGGCAAGGGGGGAGGGCCTGAGTTAGTGGTGGGATTTTAATGGCGGCTTCCGGTTTTTCCGGATGAGCCGTAGATATATATACCGCGCCCGCTGTGCGCAACTCGATTCGCCGCGAGTCGTAATCGCTTTTTGCTTGGACTTACACGTTACTTACGCGCGGTATCGGACGTCGATCGAAAAGTGCCTGTACAGGGTTTTAAAATGAATCTCGCCGCGTGATTCATCACCGAAAACTCGTTGAAAAGAAACGAAACTCTGGACGAATATCTCGGCAATCAAGCGTCCTCTCGAGATCCAATTACAGCCCTGTTTACAGCAAAAAACCGTGTCGCCCCGCGAAATCATCTCGCAATCCTTCCTCTCCTCGAGCTTTCGCGCGCAAGCATACGTATATATATATATATATATATATATAAATCAGTCGTCGACGATATTGGTTACAAGCTCTCGCGCCGCGGTTATTAATCACTGTCTTTCTCTCTGCTGCTGCGCTCGCGAGTTTCGCGCAATTTCTCGGCAATCTCGTCGTCGTCGTCGTCCTCGTTCCCATCGTAAAGACACGCCGTATACACGGCCCGAGCCGAAGAAAGATAATTGCACTCGGGAAAACGTCAACGCCCCGCGAGAAAATGGATAATGAGATTCTCCCGGCGGGCGACATTGAGCGTCGTTAATGTCGCCAGATCGTTTCTCCTCGCCGTGTATACACGGCTTTGCGCGCGTTCCGCCAATTATACGGCGGCGTTTTCGAACGAGGATCTTATACTGCGCCGTTAAACGAGAGTCAAACGAACAATCGTTAAACGAGATGAGTTTCGCGATTATTCGCTCTTCGTACACAATCACACACAACTCTAGCGATAAAACATCGAGTATAATCGAATCGTTTCTCTCTTTGCAGATCCCTGCGCAGGCGTGCAGTGCACCGAGCCGGAAGTCTGCCAGTTGGAGGCCTCGAGGCAGCCGGTCTGCCGGTGCAGCGAACAATGCGCCCCTGAAATCTCTCCGGTCTGCGGCAGCGATGGCAAAACTTACTCGAACGAGTGCGAGCTGCTCCAAGAGGCCTGCCGCTCTCGACTCCACGATAAACTACGCATGATATCCACCGGCGCCTGCAATTCCGGTGAGCCTCGCAATAGCTATATATATATATATATGAACCCCCCTACAAATACATTCGCCCCTATACACGCGTGTATCTACAGAGACGGTGTATTATATAGTCCAGCCTCGCGAAGTAATATATATACGCTACAACACACCGCCGATGCTGGGTCATTGGATTTCGATAATGCGATGCAGGGGGCTGCATCGATGGCTCCTAATAATGCGGATAAAGTTGGCTCTAGCCTTCGGCTCTACTTTTTTTCGTGTCCCCCGTTATCGGCGCGCATGTATATACCTATACGGCTTTCGAAGGAGCTGTACCGAATGAATTGAATTTCGATCACGTGAATCGGGCGAACTCGCTGTATATACAAGTACGGCGCTTTGATTAGTTCGAGAATGCATTGCGCGCTACTCTTGCGGGAGGATTTTTAGAAAGGAGCGTACGCCGGATTATCGGGGAGCCATCGATTATTTATATTTCCTACCGCGATACACTTGTATAGCTGTATGCTTAACCCAAAAGCGTAGTTCGTTGCAAACTTACGACTGGTATTATACTAACACGCTTATACGCTCTAACCGACTATACGACTTTCTTTGGAAGTGGGAATAACGGGGGTTGGGTAGAATCGCAATGTAACCGTCTACTCTTTATACAGTGTCCAACGTTACTCAAGGTAAAGTACACGCACACACACATACACACGCACGATATTTTACGATATTTATATATTACGAGAGAAGCTTGACAGACACGTACAGAGTGGGTTTGACGTCGGCCGGTTGGCTCTCTATCTCTGCACACAGGGACGAACCCGTGCGAGGGCGCCAAATGCCGTCCGCAGGAGCAGTGCGCGATCGATCGTTACGGCATCGCCAAGTGCGAATGCGGCCCGGAGTGCGAGCCGGTAATGAGGCCGGTCTGCGCCCGAGGCGGCACGACCTATCCCTCGCTATGCGAGCTCAAGAGACAGGCTTGCTCCACGAGGACCAACATCGAGCTCGCCTACGTCGGCACCTGCGGCTCCAAGGGACCCTGCTCCGAAAAGGTTTGAGACACTCTTCCTCTCCCCCTTCCCTCTCTCTTTCGTTGCTTCGGAGAAAAAAAATATTTAGCTCCTTCTAATTCCTTTTTGGAATTCAAAGAGCGAGGGCTTGATTGAAATTCCCCTACTCTCCTGGGCGCAGCTCGCGCGCCTTCGAAAATCGAACGGCAATCAAGCGGGCGACTCGATTACAAGCGGGAGAGTGACTGAGCTGTCGAGGCGACGCGAGGGCTTTTCTCGAGCGTCAAAGCTCCTCAGTCACCGGATACTCTTTAAACCGAACGTATTTACGATCATTTCTCACAGCCGACTAACAGCTCTTCCGTGATCGCGGAGGATTAAGCGGGTATTTGATTCTAATTTTCTAATCCTCTATTGTATATTTTACGTTTTTTTTTAAATCTCTCTAATTAAAGCACAGCAATATACGCGAGCGCATCCAATCGCGAAAACAGCGTTACTCTCTACCGAGCCATCCCCTTGTCTCGAGTCGCGGCTCCTTTGCGGCGTTATTTCTTATCCCCTTAATGATAATTCAACAGCGTCATTATCGCAATGCGGCTGCCGTCGAGAAAGAGAGAGACAAGCTCGGGATAATGAGGTCGCGCGCGAGAGAGCCTCGTCTTTCGCCTACAAGACCGCAAACTGGAATCAAGAAATAAAGGGGGGAAAAGCGTAGCCGTATACCGCGCCAATTACGACAGTTATATACACCGGGCGTTACTCCCGCTTTTTTATACGCCGACTATAGCGTTCCTGCTTTATTTTTTCCTTTTCACACCTCCTCCATAAGAATTCATCGATGACCCGTTTTTTTCCTTCGCGTGACCGTATAACTGCTTGACCCCGACAGCTTCTCGAGGCCGTTGTTCCAGTTTCGAAAAGGGGCATGGGATGTTTATTTTCGAGACGCCGTCGCCGTACTAGTTGTGCGAGACGAAAATTAAAGTGGCACTTTGCGAGAGCGAGACTATACGCGATTCTCGACACGTCGTAGACGCAAGACGGCGAAGTAATTTCATGATGCTTTCTTAGTTAGCTGGCTAATGAGAAATGGCCGGGGATGCGTGTAATTCATGCGGATGGTTGGCCGCTGTCTTTTTTAATTTGTTGCCTTCCGTACTCGTGCTATTCCAAATTTTCTTAATTAATATGGACGATTTTTTAAATTAAATTCTATAACGGGACTCTTGTGCAAATAAAAAAAGCTCAGAAAAGGAAAAAGAAAGAGAGAGATACATCCCCACCTCCAAACCCAAATCAGAACGAAGCGGCAACAAAAAAAAAAATTTCACAGATCTGCCAATGGGGCGCAGTGTGCAGCGAGAACAGTAACGACGAGGCGACCTGCGAGTGTCCCAAGTGCAGCGGCGAGTTCAAGCCTGTCTGCGGCGACGACGGTATAAGCTACGGCAACGAGTGCAAGCTCCGCCTCGAGGCCTGTCAACACAGACGCGAGATTCGCATCCTCTACCACGAGCAGTGCAGTAAGTCCATCCCGCGCGAAATACAACTGGAAAGTGCATCGGAGAATCCGTTTTATTTTTCCTCCCTTTATTGACCTAATTTTAACAAGCAGCTCACGTTTGACCGGCGCTTCGATGAAAATTAATTTTTCATCCGATAGCTGAATAAACACTTGATGACTGCGGAATAATTCATGCACAGCCGCGCGCATGTGGGCTAAATCAGGGTTTTATGAAGCTCTTATACTTTGCGGAAATTTTCGTATTTCGCCGCGCGCGCGCGTGCGAGTTTGAAATTGCGCATGAATAATTACACGCCGCCGCGTGCAACCTAAATTTTGAATAACGAAGCTGCGAATTCTAGCGTGGAATTATTATTTATTCGTCTTTATTTCCCCTCTCGCTCTCACACCATATAAACTAGGCATTAATCACTCAAAGTCATATATAACGTGCCGTAAGTATCCCGGAAAAAAGCTCCCGCACCGCATCGAAGAAACTCGCAGCAACGAGAGAGAGAGACAGCCGTTATAGCGGCAGCAGCCGGTCGCTCATCTTTTTCCTCCGCATGCAAATCGCGCCCTGGCTATAGAGCTTCCTGCCGCGAAACAGTACTAGAGCGAGAGAGGCCCTCCGAATACTGTTCGAGCTTCTTCTTCTCCACGGCTGGAGAGGCGTATATACAGCCCCGCAGACATTTGCATTCGTGTAAATGCGTGGATTTGCGTTGAAAATGAGCCTCGAGCGGACAACAGCTCCGGGGAGAGGATGTAGAATGTGTAGTTCTATATACACGGAGTAGAGAGTAGTCGCGAAGTCGACTTGCGGATCAGGCGGGTGGGAGCTGAGAGCGAGAGACTGCTGCGGTGTCACTCACTTGTTTTGCTCGGGGAGAAACCGGCGATTTCCATAAACGAGGCCGACGCACGTGTATTATACAAGCGAGAAAGCTTCTTTTAATTTTCTCCGCCGAGTTATCGCGTGCTTGCGTTATATATAGTTGCTTTGTTCTGCACCTTATGACCTCGAAAAAGTGAATCGTACAATCCGAATCATTATCCGAACAAACGTATTATACGTATACATTCCTCGAGCAAATGGCTCCAAAGCCGCAGGAGAAAAAAAATCAGTCCGGATTTGACGCACGAGCGAGAAATTGCGGCGGGTCCTGCTCTCGAGGATGCATAATCCAAGGGGTACAAAATCTCCCTCTCGCTTGCTCGACGTGACGAGGTTCTTAACCATCGAGATCCGCCTAACGACGACGACGACGAGGCGCTCGCGGTCGGTTGTTCTTGCTCGCGCTTATACACAGAGCTCGCGCCTACATTTTCCTCGTCTTATCCTCCATAACTGCGGCGCCGTTGCCCGCGTCGCAACGCGCGCAAACATTGCCGCGCTGAACATCTCTCTCGATGATCCGGGGTATAAGCTCTACCGCATACATCTTCTCTCATACACCGCACCACACCTTTCTCGTGTGTATATGCTTCGCTATTGCCCGGTCAACGCGCGCTGCTTTGATTATTTCATCTTAGGCTTTCGGTATTGCAAGTCGAAATCGTATTCTCAACCGCGAAAAATCTCTCTCTCTCTCTCTCTCTCTCTCTCTCTCTCTCTCTCTCTCTCTCTCTCTCTCTCTCTCTCTCTCTCTCTCTATGCATATGAAATCGCTGGAGAATCAAAAATTCCGAGCATCTCTCTTCTCTCCTGCTATCCGCAATCGCAAAACATCTCCATATAGCCCAGTGCATACTGCAGCATGTCGCCTGGGAAGCCGGTGTATGCGCGAGGAATGCTCCGTTAGATTAAAACCCAGGCAGCCGCCTCATGCATATCTCGACTCGACTATAGGGCGGCATCATCCCGCTACACACACACACAGAGGGAGAGCGAGCGAACTCGTTATACGACTCATAAGTTGTTACTCGGGGCTCGCGCTGCATATGCATGCGCCGGAGCCCCGCTATTCTGCATCCGATTCCAGAGGTCGGACACGCTCTTCTCGCACTTTCTCCCGCGGCTTCCTCGTGTGTGCGGTGCTTGCGCGAGTGAGCTTTTCTAGGGCGCGATGAATTCTCCTGGAGATTAATAGTAATCTCGGGTCTACGGTATTGAGCTTTTCGATGGAACTCGATTAATTCCGCTCCAAGTCGAGCTTTCGAGATTGACTGGTGAGGATGGATTTTTGTCAGCGGCCCCTCGATGCACTTTCTGCGTTGACATTGCATATGCGAGAAGAAAGGAGATATCGATCGAAGCAAGAAGCGACGAATGCAAGCGTTTTATTTTACAGACGGCTGCGAGAACATGAAGTGCGAGCATTACGCCAGGTGCGAGAGCGACGCCAGTGGCGAGGCTAAGTGCGTCTGTCCCGACAACTGCGAAGAGATGGTAAGTTTGGGAGTAAAATTCATTTCGTTTGGAGCTTTCAGGATCATTGCCCGGATTGTTTCACCTGAGACACACCAGTGACCCGTCGATTGCAGCTGTTTACGCGGAGTGACGAGTCGAGAACTCGACGCATCGGTTTGGCTCATTGATCGTTACTCGATTTGTTATTAATAATCTGGCGGTTATGATGATTACGGGCGGAGTCGATGCAAATTCCTCATTAGCCGTTATTTTAATATCTCGCTTATATATCGTTTCCAACGATCAAGCTCATCTCAATGAGCTTCGCTGACTCGACGCCGTGAGTCGGATAATTTGGATGAACGTTTCCAATAGCTGTATCTTCGATTCATATTTCCTCAAAAAACGATTTTATCGAATGAGTATATATTACTCCAGTTTCATAAGAATTTATCAGATTACCGAGAAACGCGAACAAGAAGCAGAATGTATCGGTAAATAATATCGGAAAAAAGTTTACAAAACAAACAGCGGGCGTTCCGGGAACGAAAAGTGTACAATCGAACAATAGCCTATTCATACGTTTTGCGTTTACGTATAAGACAGAATTCCAGACGAATTTCACCTGGAACTTTCATGATACCTGCTCTCCCAGATTGCCGCGAAGATAAAATCCAGCCGATACCACTCAGAAGAGCGAAACAAACGAGAAAAGAGAGAACAAGACACTCGCGTTTGATTGCACGCTCCAATAATATCCACTCCGCTCGGCTTCGGATATTTTCTGGCTCCGAGGATGACCGTCTCGACTCGCATCAGGCTGAGCTATAAACTCGACGCAAATTGATTGAAACGGATGGTTATTATTTTAATATACGCTGCTACCGATAGTTGCGGCTTTTTTCGTCTCCTAGTATACGTGCAGTGACTACGGGAAAAAGAGAGCGTTTTTTACCATATACTTCGATTAGAAACGATGAGAATGAATTTTTATGGGATTCATCGTTTGAGTACGATCGAGTTTTATTTAAATGAAGAGTAAATCAAATTTCTGCTTTTTCTACTTGGAATTATTTACGAGTTAAAGCCGTGTTCACGCTTTCGCACGCGTGTTATTTATTTATTTTACGGTAATATTTATCCATGCTTTATTTGATACCAAACACGCGCTGTATTACATTACGTTCGGTTAGTTAAATTACATTCGATCGAGTACTCTTGTAATATTGAATATTGTACCGGTGTGCGACTGAAAAATGAACTAGATTCTCGCTTGACATCCGACGTTTGAGCCAAACAATCGTTACCAACTCGATGTCGAATAAGAAGAAAAAAAAACGTTCAAGATGACAATTTCACGAGACAGCCACGTCGGTATACTCTTAAGAGCCCTCGAGTCTCGGCTCGGCTGATCCGAACGAGATTCGTGCAAATAGTCGACCGAGAATCTTCCGGTCGCTCACAATATATTGAACGCGAACAACCGGTACAATTGCTGTAGTTTACACGCGAGCAGCCTTCGGGAATGTATAGCTTGAAAGAAAAATTTACTCCCTCTTCTTTTTTCCTACTGCTAATTTATTTTTGCTATAGCAGCAAGAAGCTGAGTATTAATAACGAGGGTCTCGCGTGTAATTTTAACGAAAATTAAATCAAGCTGCGTTATAAACTTGGAAAATTAAGTTCGTAGCTCACGGCTCAAAATTCACCAACGAGGGATAGTTATTTTTCGATTAAGTAAGAAAATTTCGGTTTCAACAAGAGAGCTCAAATTGCATTCTTCGCTCAATCGAGCTCTTATAAAATCAAAATTGGCGATATTTTTGCGCGAAATTCAAATCAACCGGTGGGGCGAAAAGTTTGGTCCACAAGCCGCTCGTAAAACATCAACATATAGACGACGCACACACTAGGGTGCAGCGCAGCAAGCAATTAATAACTTCATTAAGCTTAATTTAACAGAACAATACGAACGCACATGAAACGCGTGTGTGCCGCCGCCGCGGCGACCTCAAATTCCAATTAGATTTCGAGCGGAATAATACGCGACCTCGCGTACATGCCATTTTCTCTCTCTCTCTCTCTCTCTCTCTCTCTCTCTCTCTCTCTCTCTCTAGCCAGGGACTGAAAGTCTTGTGCGTACGTGCCACCCCCTCGATGTCGAGCACACGTCTGACTGGCTCTATCGTTATTTGTGGCAGGAGGTACACATACACACAAACGAGGCCGGAGAGTGTGTTTGGCAATTTCAGTTTGACGTGCTTTGTCTTTTTGGAGTTCGCAGATTGCGCTTATACGTGTAATTACGAAAGTTTTTAACCAAATTTCGCGCTAATAATACAATAGGCGGTGTATACACATCGAATTATATTATACAAAGTGAAAGCTCGTAACATAAACGATTCCGAGAATCAATTCCTAGCGCAGTAGCGATACGAAACAGTCGGGGAATATACCTATACGATTGAGTGAAACTACACTACGGCACAAGGCGAAAGCTTGATTCGATCATTCGCGCTAATAACGCGAGAGCTTGCGAAGCGTTTACGCCGGCAGGGATGACTAATTAAGTTCGGCTTTTTGCGCTCGCGCTAACCTTTTTGCAGCCGTTGGAGTTCGCACGCAACAAGTAGCTGCTAGTAGCGCTGCGTCCGAGCGATTCGCGAGCTGGCTTTGTGCAATTTACGATAATTGAGTTGAAGATGTACTAAGTTATAGCGAGTGTCTCAGGTGAAACGCAATAATTCTCGAATTTCCATCCGAATGAAAGCTCTCGATCCGATATAATCGTAGTGCAAGCAGAGATTCCCTCGATAGACGCACTCATAAATATTTCATTTCTCTGATGGACGCGGCACAGGAGTCTGGAAGTTCGAACGAAGTTTGCGGCTCCGACGGGATGACCTACGAGAACGAATGCGAACTGAAGAAAGCCTCCTGTACCGACCAGACCCTCATCGTGGTCAACTATAAGGGAGCTTGCGGTAAGCATAAAACTTATAATTTATCTTGCGTAAAGTCTTCCTCTCATCTTATCAATATCGAATATTACCTTACGAAAAGCCACAAGTAGTCGAGTAAATCGAGAACCGATCAGACCCGACACAATTTTCAAATCGACACTCATTATTCGTCTACAGAGCTCTGCAGCACGATAAAGTGCGAGAACGGCGCCCGTTGCGAGGCAGGTAACTGCGTCTGTCCGGAGACTTGTCCAGAGCCGACGGGTGACTACGTCTGCGGCAGCGACACTAAGACCTACGCCAGCGAGTGCGAGCTGCAGAAAGCCGCCTGCCAACGCGAACCGAACCAGCCCGGGCTTCATGTCATCTTCTACGGCGAATGCGGCGCTGGATTCCCCGTTGCTGCTCTGAGTTAGTATATTTGACGATATCGATTTATCGCGGTGATTGGGCTCTTTCAAGCTTCTAAAAAGTTTCCAGTAAAAGCGTCCGACTAACAAAACTAACAAAACAAAATACCCTCCCCCCTCACAGCAACGATGTCAACGCCATCGATAACCCGGCTAGTAACCTCATCCGAGGTGACGAGCAGTCCTGAACTCGAGGCCTGTCGCGACATCCACTGCGACTTCAACGCTACCTGCGAACTTGGTCCCGACAAGTTTCCCCGTTGCAGCTGCAAGTTCGACTGCGCTTCGATCGCGCCCGAGAACATGAAGCCCGTCTGCGGCAGCGACATGCGCACCTACGCCAGCAAGTGTCACATGCTCATGCAGGCCTGTCAGAGGCAGCAGGAGCTCAGGCTCAGACCGCTCGAGATCTGCCAAGGTTCGATTACTAACGCTTTGTGCTTTCCTTTTAATTTCATGACTCTGTTTTAATCTCCGTTTTATCTGCGCATGTTTATCAATTACTTAAATTTCCACTCTAATCTTCTGCTCAAACATTACCATAACGTCCGGCCACGTCTCTCTGTGTGTGCATAGGTATGGAAGCAAAACCGTGTAACGGCGAGCAGCCCCTCGTCGACTCCGAGGGCAACGAGTACGACTGCGGCAGTGGACCGAACCGTCGAGACTGCCCAAGCCACACTTACTGCCATCAAACGCCGAGATTCGCGCGCTGCTGTAAGAAAGGTGAGCCACGATCGTTAACGTCTCTCCTTTTTCAAATTTTTACATTTTGAGTAAACGACTTCCCTGGTAGAAAATTAACGGTTGTAATTCGTTAAAAAGTTTAGTTTAATTGGCCAGTTTTATCAAAATTTAATGTAAAAAAATTAATTAAAATATTGCTAATATTTTAGTGATGTGTATATATATAGTACCACATCAGTTAAAAATTGTTTTTTTACCATCTTTGGATTGTAACAGTCATTTGACAAATTTCAAGCAAAAGTTTCGTTTTATCATGAGTTAATGCGTCATATCTATGCATTTATAACGGTTAAACGCTTATTTAGTTAAATCGTTAACCACAACTTAGCTAAGTGTCTTAAAACGTAGCTTATTAACCGTTAACATTTCTACCAGGGTTCCAATCGGAATTTATTATTCGTGAACTGGAATATCGACGCACTCGTGAATAATTCAATTTCGCTGTGCTAATTCAAACACTCGCATGAATAATCGAACCGAAACGTTCTCCTGCCCGCAGGCATGCAATCATCCAGGTGCGAGGACTCGTATCACGGCTGCTGTCCCGACGGCAAAACCGCGGCTCTTGGGCCCGACGAAGCTGGTTGTCCCAATCAGTGCGGCTGCAATCGACTGGGAAGTCTGTCAGACACTTGCGATCCCGAGACCGGACAGTGCGAGTGCCGACCGGGCGTCGGAGGAATCAAGTGCGACAGATGCATGCCCGGCTACTGGGGCCTGTCCAAAGTCGGCAAGGGCGTCAAGGGTTGCATTCGTAAGGAGCTTATTTTGTACATCGATATGTACTCTCGAAATTTTTCCGAAAATGCTGAGCTCTCCCTTTCGAATTTCAAAGCTCGCATTCTCCAAAAAATTCAGAGGAATTGCGCGCGGAGAAATGAATATCGCATGACTCGCGACGACGTATGAGGGACAGAAAGAATCCGTCGTCGTCGCACATATCGACGTGTATGAATGGAGATTAAAATTTTGCCTCGATGCGCTCTTTTTTCCAGCCTGCGGCTGCTCGCTCTTCGGATCGACTCGCGAGGACTGCGAACAGATGACGGGCTTCTGCGTCTGCAGACCCAAGATCCAGGGACAGAAGTGCACGATCTGCGCCGATCACAATAAGATTCTGACTCCCAGAGGATGTCAGCTAGGTACTGTCTTCTCGAGGAATTTACATTTATACGACAAGTTTCTTTCGGCTTCGAGTCGAGCTTTTCCGAATACTTTGCTCTCTATGGATGTGGTTGGAGTTCACACCGATGAGGATACATATTTTCAATTCTTTAACAACCACATTCATGACAATGAATTATAGTATCCACTCGTTAAAACAATTGACACTTTTCTAACAAACTTCCAATCTGAATTGACGAATCCTCAGCTGATGCAGTCCTGCCGATACCAGCGAGCTGCAACGAGCTCGAGTGCTACGCAGGAGCGCACTGCTCCGAGTCCAGCATCGGAGGCATCGGTGGTCCCCAGTGCATCTGCCCACCGGGTTGTCCCGAGGACACACCGGCCATCTCGGTCTGCGGCAGCGACGGCCAGACCTACGACAACGAGTGCGAGCTCAGGCTTTACGCCTGCCGCTACCAAACCGATGTCGTAACCCAGGCCTTCGGCCATTGCCGAGGTGGGTCCGAGAGCCGCAAGATGGGATCAGTGGGTCATCGACCCAACGACATCAGACCTTGAGAGGACAGAGAGACGGGATAGGGGGTTGTAGGATCATGACTTAGGGGCTTTGTAGGATGTTTGAACTAATTTTTTTTTTTCGGAGCTTCAATGGTGGTGGTAATAGCGGAGTCAGGATGTGGTCTGTTGGCGACGATGATCGGGTGGATTTTTTAATCGTACACGTGATCTTCCGATCAGCGTCGTGCCAACCGTCACATCTCGACCGGACAAAGATGGTGGATATATGAATATAAGAATTTTATTATAGTAACTTTTGCTAATACCCATGATGTTTCTAGTGCTTTAGCGCAACGGTTTCTCGACGCAGATCGAGATGTATATTGTGTAAAGAAATAAAGTACTCACATTTGTACGGATAATATTGACTGGCTTTGTGGTGACTAACATATACCTTATATTGTGACATCCATGCTTGATTTTTTGTTTTTGCTATGGTAACAATGAGCTAACAGTCTTTCTGAAACGAAATCGCTTCTAAACTACGATGAACTTAATTTTAGCAGAGAGCGAACGTGTCTAAAATTAAATTTCGTTCAGAGACGATTTCTTTCGCGCTTATTGATTCGCCTGCATTCACTCTGGCAGCAAACTCTCGCTAAGCATTTTAATTTACCGTATTACTGCATCAGACCTTATTTAAATCGACTGGCAAGCGGTGAACTCTTTTCAGCATCCGTAATTCAATTCAGTCCGAGCCGATCGAGCTACAAGCTCTCCTCGTTTCCACAGAATACAGGGGGACCTGGCTCTCTCAAAAGATCAATTCGCGAAAATAGCCGCCGAATTTTTTCCTTCCTCTTCCCCCTTGCGCAATTTCCAAATGGAGCATCGTTCCCAATAGCTGTCCGAGTGCATTATGCGCGAGCAGCTTTATCTTCACTCCCCCCACCCCACCCCCCCCCCTCGGTCTTAATTTACGTTTTATTTACGATTTGAACTCGCGAATCGTTACTTCCTCGACTCTTGCCCCTCTTGCCCAATGGATTTTCGTTGAAGCCGGAGGCGAGTCAATCTTTTAAAAGTTTCCCACCCCCTCGCGCCTGTCTTTCTCTGCTTTTGCTGCGTCCCGCGAGAAAGTTAAACACAAATTGGATTACGGAAAAGGCCAGTTCCCCGGGCACTTTGGAGCTGCTCCTCACGGATGAAGAAAGAACGGAAGCTGCCGAGAGGGGCCGTAGGTGGTGTGTATATATAGGAATACGTGTGCGCAGGAGAGACGGACTGGTCGATGAAATTCCGTCGCAATTACGCCTGAAAAATACATGACCGGTACATCATAGCTCGGTGGCTGTCTCGTTGGGTAAGGAGTTGATGGCAGGCCGAGGATGTAGAGAACGCATATTATTCGGGGATTCGATTCAATTTTTTGGATTACTATTTCAAGAAGCTGGCTTCGAGGTCGAGATTTCTTTGAGAATATTTATCGGCTATTATTATTGTGAGATCAATTTTTGGCTGCCATATTGACTATAAATAATTTTTATTAGTTTTGCATTTTATGGATTTGCGTGCAGTTGTGCTTGAATCCAACACTCCTTGAAAGGTTCTAAAAAGCTCTTTCTACGCTTTCAATATTTTATTCCTTATCGAGTTGAAAAATCGTTATATTTCCAAACTTCTTATTCATTTTGCTGATAATTGATTGAATAAATATAGGTACTATTTCTAGATACAATCGAATTTTATTTAAATTGAGATTCATACAATTTTCAAGACTTTTATCAATATTATCAATAAACGCTCGTTACTTTAAGCCTCGTAAAGTGAGAACCGCTTTTCTCTTTATTAGTGAAAAAGCTTGCCTGGACGAATTTAGCCAGTAAATTGACGAAAAGCGTGAAGTACGTTTTCACTGGATTCAATGTCTATTTCCAATATAGCAACAATAAAAACAAGATACCTAATGAATCCATTTAATTAATCTATATCAAAATAAAAAATTAACAGAATACACGTGTAATCCTTTTCGAGAACACATCGAAATGTATGTATTATGCATATTTATAAATATGGCTGGCCACCATATTCCGATTCGTTAATTTCGTCAAATAAATTCGATTATAATCCGCTTAATACACGCAATTATATTTGTACTTTTACATAATATTATAAATACACATGGAAGAATTGTAAAAAATTTCTGCTTAAAAAGTTTGGAATTTTAAAACGAGCGCGGCTCTTATCCTACTGCCCTATCGATCTGGCAACAGCCAACAAACAAGATCTAAATAAAGCTAGGTTGAATCTTCAACCGCCATCTCAAGCCATGAACAAAAATAGTAAAAGCTTGCCGTAGTCTCCGTCGACAAGCAATGGATTAAGATTCATTGCCGAAGATTTCCTTTAATTGCCGTCGCTGCTGTTTTCTTTGCTTTATCTTATCCGTCGTATCGATCTCGAAGCCAGAGACCAGTACAGTTCCATTTGCCTGCAAATGCCGGCGCGCAACGATTGTCCTTTCATTGGCAGCAAATCGATTGGCGTTTGCTTTATAACCGAGAAGAGCCTGTATACGTGTAGCGCCTCAGCCTCTGCTCTCAAGGTTCTCCCGTCGAGTAGGTTTTCGTTGTTTCTTCTTTATGCGTCCTCTAGTTGTTTTTCGGAAAGTTTTTCTGAGATACGTTGGATTTTTCGAATAAGGTTAAATTTTTTATCGGTTCTTCTCGTATAGCATAGCTGCGGTGAGCTTTTAGAAGGATTCCGATATCGCTTTCTCATTCTGGGAAGGCAATCTCTCCGAGTTCGATGTATCCATTGAATTCTCGATAAATAATACTTTTCCGAGCCCAGAATATCTTCGATAATGCAATTTTGATCCGTAAACTAGATAATTTGATGAACAAGCCACTCCGTCGAACATCGTAATATTCTAGAGGAATCATATCTATAAAGTTCCAAGCGGTCGAGTCGAGGAAGTTTTATCTTAAAAATGATTCTGTAAGGTTACAACTCAAAAGTTGATTTCGTAAAGCTCTAGAACTTTGCGGACGGTTCAAGAAATTTTCTAATATAATGACGGTTTTGCTTCGCAGAGTATGTACACGATGGATTTTATTTATTTTTATATACGTATATACGTTTTATCGTCAGCGTCATACATAATATCGCCTCTTTTACAATATGAAGACTGTAGCATATAATTTTAAAAAGCCTACTTCAAATCGTCATAAATATATTATGAGAAGATGTCTGTGCATTTGTGATACGTACATGAATAACGTAGTACGACCAACCGTCAGGAGCGCCTTTATAAAATTATATTTGTATTTTTTAATCATTCACTGAGATAAAGCTCTCTCGTTGGAAATCTTCGTAGATAATAAAGCTCCAAAAGTAGTCTCTCTGCCCTCAAAATTGTATTCCCCTTTCTGAAATAGATTACTTGTTCATACACTAACGTATAAATTCTCTTTTCAGACAATTCCATGACGAACACGGACTCGCCGGTGAAGAGGTTCACGGCTGTTCATTACACGCAACCGGCTGCCGCCATTTCACCCTTATCCAAGTCAACGAGGCACTTGATGGTGCCGGAACCCGATGCACGACTCTACTATACGAATCGCGCGCACCAAGAAACTATACCCGTCGACAGGAAGAATCTCAAACACGGTTAGTGATGCCAAATTTATCAATTCCGCGATCGCGTATGTAATTTAATTAAAGATTCAAGAAACATTTATTCCTGTTGCGCGATATCCACCCAATCATTGTAAATTCGAATTGTTCAATTTATTTTAATCAGGTATAAACATTTCCGAGAATATATTTGTGTAATCTGATTCCTCCAAAGGAATTCATTAATGCAAATTTAATTTCCGGGACAACGTTCTGAGGTAACTCATAATTAAAATCGGCGTTTCCAGCCAAATCGAATTATTGTAATTTCAAATGAAAATTTTTAAAACAGACCGATGATAATTAATCGAAATTTAAATTACAAAATTTGATTCTCAAAAAATCCCCGCAATTTCGTCAGATTCAAGTAAAGTTGAATCCAAAATTCATAATTCATGAAAGTCACGCGCCAACGACGCAAGTGTATAGATAGAGTAAAGCCGATGAATAATTTACGAAACAGTCGATTATTTAACAATCCTCCTCTCATCAATTTCCTACTGATGTCGGTTCGAATGTAGGTTCGGCCGCGGCTTATCGGCCGACTCCCGCGACCATCAGGGTGGTAACGCCGCTGCTGGGCGACTTCTGCAACGACGACAAGGACTGCAGTATACTGAACAGCGTTTGCATAAACGGCCGGTGCATTTGCAGCGACGGCTTTGCCGAGACCAGCGACCGGCAGGACTGCTCCAGTTTAGGTAAGACGCCGCGGCACTGCTGCTGCGAAAATGACTTTTAAATTATATGCGAGCACGATATTTTGGCGCATTTGCGCGAGATATGTACATGTAATTTGTCTGTACTCTGAGACTTCGAACGGGGGATTGTATGCTTATGCAGATTTCAAGCTTTGTATTCCTTTTTTTGAGAAGATGCGAATGCTCTTGCAAGAGAGATATTTGAATATTCACTGATCGTGTAGGCTAAATGTGTGAACTAAAATGTCTGTTGTACGTTGATTAACGTTCTACTAAAATTACTATTTGTGTAATTTGTATGTCTTAACCTTTGATTATAATCAACTCATTCTCTTAGACACTTTATTTGCGTGAAATTTAAATCGGACGTCGTAGTTGTAGCTGATACATTGCGAAACAGAACATACAGTTTCAAGAATTACCCAAGCAACTCGCTCAATCCAACAACACACAATTGCCTCAACGATAAAACTTGACTTGCAGCAAACTACGCGCCAGTGACGCCGACGGAGGAGTTCCACGCCTGCCTCTCGTCACCCTGTCACGCATCGTCGACCTGTATCGACCTGCCAGGCGCCACGTATACGTGCCGTTGTCGCGAGAACTACACGGGTTTCCATTGCGACGAGGAGATCAATCGCCGGGACTACGAGGTCGCCTCCTTCGACGGTAAGAGCTACGTGCGCATGAATCGGCTTAACGCCTACCACAAGTTCAGCATCGAGGTGGAGTTCAAGACTTACGCGGAGAACGGCATACTACTCTACGATCAGCAGAAGCAGGACGGAACCGGGGATTTCGTGTCGCTCGCCATTGTCGATGGGTATGTTTCGCTGCTGCTGCTGTATTTAATCGAAGCAGAGATATTTAATCTTGTCGCTGTCTCAAATTTCAGATTCGTCCAGTTCAGGTACAATTTGGGTAACGGGGCTGTGATTCTGACGTCACCAGAACGAGTCTCGATGAAGGAGTTCCACAAAGTCGTTGCTCAGCGGTACCACAAGGACGGCATTCTTAAATTCAACGATGGCGAGGAAGTCGTCGGGCAGAGCGAAGGGATGCTGAAGAGCCTCGATCTGAATCAAGACACGCTCATCGGCAACATACCTACCAACTACAGCAAGTGAGTTCTGCATACGAAGAAAAACTGAATCTTTAGAAGTCGTTCTTCATCAATATAGCCTAACACGCAAAAACTCTTTCGTAGGGTATTCGACAATATCGGAACGTCGCACGGCTTCCTCGGTTGCATCCGCAAGCTCCGCATCAATCGAGTACCAATCGATCTTCATCTCGGCTACGACAAGGACATCATCGAGACCTATCGCGTGAAGGAGTGTCGAGAAAACGGCTGTGCCAACCTGCCCTGTCAGAACGGCGCTACCTGTCAGCCCATATTCGAGGAAGACCTGAATTGTGAGGGCAGGGATTGCCTGGTCGGACCTAGAGCCAAGAGACGCAGTCTCCGGAAACGCAAGGAACGACGCACCAGCTCCGACCTGAACATCGTCAAGTGTAAAGGAAGTCACTGCGGTGGTCTGGACCGACCGGTCTCCAGAGATCGGAATAACAACGGACCTGACAACCCTAAGAAGATGTGCCTAGGACCAGTTTGCGATTACGAGTACGACCTGGACGAGGAAGAGAGCTATGAGCACCAGGTATGGGCACATTTATCTGTAAGACCTTAAATTTTTGAATAAGAAAACCTAGCTAACGAATAATCGTTTGACGAATCAGGGCTACGAGGCTTTCGACCAGGAGTACCAGTGCATCTGTCCACCACAGTACACCGGGAAGAACTGTGAAGATTCTCTGGATCCTTGTATGAGCGAGCCGTGCCATCACAGCGCAACCTGCGATATCCTTCCTGAGGGAAGCTACCTGTGCAAGTGTCCACCGGGAAGAACCGGCATTCACTGTGAAAACTGTAAGACCAAAACCTCGATCAAACGAGACCTGAAAAATCGAACGAATCATTAACAAACCTTTATTCACAGTGGACGCCGAATTGACGGAGTTCCTGATCCCAGAACTCACGGGCGACGGCTTCCTAGAGCTGCCCTGTCTCGAAGGCGTCGCCAGAACCTTCTCGATCGAGCTCTGGTTCCTAACTCGTGCCAAGGACGGCCTACTTTTGTACAACGGTCAACTCAACACCGGCCGAGGTGACTTCATCAGCTTGAACCTGGTTCAGGGCAGGCTGGAGTTCCGGTTCAACCTGGGCAGCGGTATCGCCAACATCACCTCGCCGGATATCGTCAGCCTTGACACCTGGCACAGTGTGAGAATCAGTCGATTGGAACGAGAAGGTCTGCTCAGGCTTGACAACGGCACCGTTGCCAGAGGCTTCTCCGGCAGTCCTCTGGTCGAACTCAATTTAGAGATGCCAATGTACATCGGCGGTGTGAGGTAAGCGATCAGAGCCAAAAGACGCGTTAGTTATCGCTTTTTAAATTGGATGAAATGAATTTGAAGATGAAGCAAATATTGTTATAGGCCTCTTGCCAAACTATGCCAGCGAAGTTTGCTCGATTAATTCCGAAATTAATAATCGCAAATATTCGTAGACACTGGCGCGAGGTGCACAAGTTGGCCGGAGCCACGACGGGCCTATACGGAGCCGTCCAGCGACTGATGGTGAACGAGAAAACTTACCAGAACCTCGCCGTTAACGTCACCCAGCACAATACCAAGATCTACGACGGCTTACCCTGTCCGAGCGATTCGAATCCATGCAGAAACGGGGGAGTTTGCTTCCCCCTCCTGAACAGCTTCTTCTGCAAGTGCAGAGACGGCTACGACGGCATCAACTGCGAATTCTGTAAGTCAAGAGAGTTCCAAATTCGTATTTCCAACCGCCCCCTGTCTGTCCCTCTCTCCTATGCTTTACTGTTGTAGAGTTTCTAGTTTTGGTAAATATTTCATTCGGTCGATTGAATATCATAGTATAGCAGTACAATCTTTCTTTTGAACATTAATTACGTTGCCTTTATTACAGTTATGGGAGGTTACGACTCTTCGGGCGGAGAAGTGGCCGAGCAAGCTGTGCGATTCAACGGAGACAACTACTTGCAGTTCAAACACCGATTTGGAAGAAGGTATGTTTATTTTTACATTACTCCCCCGATAAGTTAGAATCCTCACGATTAGTTAGATTGGTGATGACAAAATTCTGCTGAGATAACATTACTAATGAAAATCAAACTGATAATGGTTCTGAACAATACTACCAATTTAGAGCTTATTACACAACAAAACATAACAAGTTTTGTAACAAGAGGAACAACTCTCCGATACAGATTCAAAGCTTAAAATTTTCACAATCGCAAAGTAGAGTTAGCGTCGTAGCGAAAACTACGTAATAACAACGAAACAGATTTAACGAATATGGAAGCCCCAGCCAGCACAAATAACAAAACGACACAGGTGCTGATAATAGATACTAACTTTTCCCAGTCCTAACGCTACTAATACCACGCTCGGCGATTACGTCGACGAGTCCTACACTGACTACGACACGGAGGACGATGTCGACGACGATTATGAGAATTACGACTATAGTGAGTAAGTCTATACCTGCTGCGCAGTGCATCCTTCAAGCATCGCCTCGTTTTGTCCCGAAAAGCAATTTTAATATTATAATTGATCTTTTTTCATTTTCTCGTTATTTATTGCTTCAAATCACGAGCACCTGCGTGTCCTCATCCTCAGTAGTTGCAAAGTAGATATATTTGGTTACGTTCGTTATACACTTTTTAGTCTAATGATTTATTATTATTATATTATGTAGTACGTACTATAATGTTATATGTATATATGTATGTGTGTGTGTAATTCAAAGCGTTATGTGCTGGACCAGTAGTCGATCAATAATATAGCAGCCAACAATAGAGAGTAAATTTTTCAACAATAGAAGCCATTAAGAGAGCAGCAGTGTTTAGACAAAAATAATGAAACAATACTCAATCCCGGCGAAACATTGACTTTTCATACGCGCTAAGTTTTCAATTCCGAGCTTTCAATAGACGCCATTCACTTCAGTATTTTCGTGCAGGCGGTGTCAATCCTTTCAAAATGAGAGTATACAAAATTAAAAATCATAATAAACCGACCTGGGTTTCCGGATCGATACTGCTGGTCTCGTCTCTCGCAACAATATCGTCGCCGGTGCTGCAGCAGTTTAGCGGCGCTGGCTCGTGAATTTTTTATCTATTTTTCTCACGGCCCGACCTGGATTTTCGCAGGAGGCGGGAACAGCAATCGAATAAATTCGAATTGAGATTGAGGACGACTCATCCGGAAGGCGTTATCGCATGGGTCGGCAGGGGAAAATTGGAGCATCTGATGCTGTCGCTGCACGACGGCTTCGTCGTGCTCACCTATCGTGGCAAGGGGGATGAGTTCACCATCAGCAGCAAGGTGAGTTGAGATACAGGAATGCGGATCATTTGACCCATTTCTACGCCAAATTCATCTCTCTGTCCCCTTTATCCTCTTTATTTATGTATGAGATTCTGTAGGAAAAGTTTTGAAATTTCGGAAATTGCAAAGTGACATTTTTTTAAATATAGAAGTCTACTTAAAGTGGCTATTATAATATGATGAGGATCCAGATTATCCATCATTCTTTTAAATAAATGAAAGCTCGTGAATAATTAAGCAAACTTTTAATTTCAGGAAATAAATTGCTCTCATGCTTCAATTTTCACGAATGCACTTCACTTATTTTCACCAAATTATAGTAGACATCATTGCACCCGAAGTGGCTTTTAACGATATTAAAATTCTAGCCAGAAAAACTTTAACTCTAAAATCGAACCAATTTCACAGCTTCGAAATCGTTCTTTTCTCTATTTCATAATTACAAATTCGCAAAGTGAAAGAAAAGGTTAAATTGGATGTTAAAATATTGATATATATATATATATATACATATATATATATATATATATATATAT
>QLSS01000056.1:686303-710629 GCA_024372645.1 Trichomalopsis sarcophagae | reverse complement strand
GAGAGAGAGAGAGAGAGAGAGAGAGAGAGAGAGAGAGAGAGAGAGAGAGAGAGAGATGGTACATGCATAGAAACAGAGAGGCGCCGCAGAGTTAATTGATGTTATGTTTGAGTGTTTCGGTAGAGATTTAACGTTGTGCATATATTTCCCATCCATATAGACACACCTTACGTATTTAAATAGAGGCATACGCAGTGTGTGGCTCTATTTCAAGCGTATTACACATGGTAATTGCAACAGAGGTATATATAAAGGATATGCAATGAAAAAAAAAACCCCGTTGGCAGATGAGACGAGCCGTTATACGTATAAAATAAGTAATAGCGATTGTTTATAAATAACTATATAAAGACGTAAGGTTAATAAAGAAACCACCAGTGTAGCCGAGGCTTTTTGTAAACTTTCGACAAAGTGTCCATAAACGAGCAGCTGTTCTCCATATATATACATAGAGTTTTAAATAAGCAAACAAGTGTGTTTCGTATAATGATAATAACAATGCCGATCCGAGCAATCTGAAGATTATTATAAAGAAGGCAAAAAAAAACGTATGTTAGACGATGAATAAATAATTCGACGTGCACTGTACCGATATGTACCACATTCCACGTTAAACAAAGCCTCTCGTGAATGCTCCATGTAGAACCGCCTATAACGATAATAACGTAAAACGCTTGTACGAGAAGTTTCAATTTCGACTCATTCCTTGACACGAAAATACACACGGCTTAATAATATATGTACATCACTGGGACTGAAACTGAATCTAATCTTGAAGCTGTATACCATTTTTTTTCAAGCGTCATCATTCTGATGATAATAATACAACACACTGATTTACCGTCTATTTATACAAATTTTAAAGTCGTATTAAATTTTCGAAAAATTTATGATTTAACGTTGCAAACGCGATAATCTAAGGTGTATAGACTTGTAAGGAATAACTTTCGAGCACTATTCTTTATGATTTTAACAACACGTTCTCAGTCCTGGTAACTTCTTAACGAATTTCACTCATTTTCTCATTAAACTCTACTGTACCTGCAATATACAACTCGTTATTCTATACGACTATATCTTTATGTTCAGTGAACGAAAGAGAGAACGAAAAAAAAACAATGTGTTATCTTCGATTTTTCAAGGAACGTATGAACGTAATAGTAGACTACTATATGAAGCTAAACTATTACCTCTGGTCCTTTTGCCAATACTCACACACGAAGCGAAGAAACACGCAAAAATTTGAAATCTCTTGTACAAAGATGAAAAAAAAATATTATGAGTGTAGAAAAAAAAAAACTAACCGCTGTTCGACTATTCTGTCTGCAAAATAGAATAATATAAAGAAACTCACGCATAGACTGAGATGAATGTTATAAAAAAGAAACATGGCATGTTTCCTGAAACTGTACATACATGTAAGTTTAAGTTAAATATAAATACTATGTTATAATTGCTCTGTTCGAATCCATCGCGAGATGCAAACCAAAAAAAAGGATGATCATCATTATACGTGTAAGAAGAAAAATTATACATATTATAAATATAAATACTCGACCTAATTCTGCTTCTAAAAAGCGAGAACTGAAAATATAAGTCTAAACGATTGGAAGATTCAATTTTTCATTTGCGCAAAATTATATGGAAGTGAATTTGCGGATTTCATTATATTTTCGACGATAAATACTGTGTAATCGCTGGCCTACTGTAGCGCAAACGAAAAAATATATAAATAATAGAGACACGCGACGAGAGATAGGCGAACGAATAAACATTTGTTGTTTATAGGGCAAGGAAAACAGCATATTTATAACGGATGCGTTGTACAGTAGCGTATAAGGCAATTTTCATATAACTATATATTATATACGAGCAGTAATTTAAAATCGGCAAAATTTCAACAGACACTATATTTTTATTTTTTATCTTATATATCATTGCTTTTAATATCATATCGTTATTATTGTAAGTGTAGGAGGTATTCGACGCAGACAAGTGACTCTTTTGTGTAATACAATTGAAATGCATATTTTTCGCCGAAAAAACGCAAAGTGGCTCCCCAGCAAGCGATATAATACCTACAATTGTAACTCATATATTCTGACTGGTATAAATGATAAACAAAAGCAATCCGACATATCGACGACTTTCGCCAAATAATTTAGGTGATATTCTTTCATATAATTCTCGATGATTAATATTAAAGAGAAAAATAACGAAAACGAGGAGACATATCGCGGAGATAAATTTTTGAATACAACAATTTTTTGCAATCGATTTTACATTGCGAACGATTTATGGGTTATATAAATTAATTCTCATTAAACGGTTGACTAATTCTTAAGTGATTCATTTTCTAAATTACACTTGTTAAAAATTCGAAGATATAGGAAATATCTCACTGATGACGATGAATGAAAAAAAACGCAATATTCGAACAAATGGTGTCATGTCGAGAGACGCACAAAGCGCAGAAGACGTTATTTAATAACCAACCATATCAAAGCAAACGATTGACTATGTAAGATCGGACCAAGTAACTTTTATCATTCTCCATCGAAACTCGAGTAGCAGAAGCAGACTTTAACCGAAACAATCACAAAAATGCATATCCGATTGAAGAACAAGAAAAACATTTCGAATTTACAACGTTACACTGCCGAGGAGTAGTTAGGTAGAATCGTTGAAGTAAATTGAAAAATTTACTGCCCCGCGCGTATTTGATCGAAAAACTCGTCGAAATTGTTTCTTATCTTTGAAGATTAGGAATTCGAGATATAGCGCTGTCTATTGACGTGTTTTTACTTCTTTCTACCACAAATTGACTGTAATTGTTAACGAATTGCATATCTCTCGATCCTTCATAATGAAACAGAGTAAGACGGTCGAAAAAATTATTTTACTTTATATTTCGAACAAAAGAATAAAAGTATACATATTAGACTATATATATCAAGTTTTTTTTACTTTAATATTATGTGCGTATGTATACTGTTATACTGCTAAAAGAAATACTGCGTCGACACTAACGCTATCGTATATTATATTAAAAATAGAGTTAAATCTCTTGGATGAGCTATCGTGTCACTAAACCTGCGCGTTGTAAAGTAATTGTATATATAAATATAAATTATATGCGATATCTTGAAAAAAAAAAAATTCATCACTACTTATTCACCATCTAGATCTCACCAGTATTTCCTCATCCTATCAATATATCGGTAAGTATATCATACGCCACTGCAATAATGATAAAGGAAAAATATATGGTAATGAAGGCATCCAATAGAGTATAGATACAAAAAATTGACTTTTATATAAATGTCTTTATTCTTAATAGCTACGAACAGTATCACATTTAGCAAACTTCACTCTCAACCTCTCACCATTCACTGCTCTATATGTACAAAGGAATTTGCAAGCAAAAATTGCAAGTATTCTCTACATCTCGTGACGATATTGTTTAAACCGTGCGCGCTTAGAAATCCAGGTACAAATTCATCGAAATCCGAAATCGCCGGGCCGTTTCAACGAATTTACTCAACAATAATCGATATACACGTTCAACAACTTGCGCACAACAATCGATCCGTTTTTGATATTTAGAAAAAAAAGAGACGCGCAATTAACGCCTTTTTCCGTTGGTATACGCATTAAGTGTACATGCGAGCGCGATTTTTTCAGAAAACGAAAAAAGTTGCCTCGCTTCCTCGCATTAACGATAAATTGTGTTATACGATAACAAGATCCTCGGGGTGGCCAATTAGCTCGCGGACTTGGGCATCTCCTTGGCCATCTCGTCGAGCCTCTGGCGGAAGTCTCGTCGGATCTCGTCGATGGGCTTGACGAGGAAAATCGGTACGTGATCGTCCCTCCTCTGAAACAAAAATTTTATCGTAAAACAATCGCTCGTATGATCGAAGAATAAAACTACTTTCTTTGCTTTCGAATACGAGAATCTATTACATTATCGGCTATGCGAACTAGTTATACCGACGCTTTTCAGTATGAATAGTTTACAATGGCACACAGCCAACACCTAATTCCCGACATAAAAAAAAAATTATCTTTATAAAATCGGATTATGGGGTTACGTATTCTACTCTAAAAAAGACATGTTATAAATTATGATATTCAAATCAAAATCGTATACTCGTTCTCCACTAAAAATTTAGCTGTCAATTTATATTTTTGTAAAAATTAATAAAATTTACACAAACCTGGAAGAGGCACTCGCCCTCGAAGTCAATGAGCTTCTGCTTGCGCGCTCGTAACAGCAGCCCAACGAGCTTGTCGTTGATATGCACGTAGATGTTGAAGAGGTCGCCGAAGCTGATGCCGAGGATTTCCGGCTGATCGCGGCAAGGTGTGCCGTTCTGATAGATCACGTCGCAGAGCTCGAGGATCTCCTTGAGGATGTGGGCGGAAGCCTTGCGACCCCGGATGTCCGAAAGTGAGCCAGCAGCCGGTCTGCAAACGATTCGGCAGAGCGAGAGAGAGTTAGTTCGACCAACGTATTGGAGTGCTCTCGAGTGTGCCAAAGTGGAATTTCGTGTTTAAAATCGCTTAGGATTTTAATGTTGCGTGTTTAATTGTTCGACTGTGATTTTAAGTAGACAAGACGACTTTATGCATTTTTTAATGATTCTTACCGTCCATACTCCTCCTTCGAGAAGGTGGGCTTCGGCAGGTTCAGCCCCGAGGTGAACGGGTTCTTGCTCTGGCTGCTGATATGCTTATTAGCATGTTGATCGAACATGGCCACTTTGTCACCCAGCGATTCCTAAAAGGGAAAACGCATTAGTCTCGATCAATCGATCGTTAATTGTATTTCTTAATCGAGAAACACGCGCGTTTACTTTTCACCCTTCAAACGAAAGCCCTGAAGATCCCGGCGACCGCAAGCTCAAATCCGATCGATGCTTTATGAAAGTGTCAAGTTCGACTCGGGTAAGCCAACAGCGACTTTCAAGAGAGAACAGAGGCGAGCAAACGACAGGTTCAGACTCGAGAGACAACTGAGAGCAACGAGAAGATCGCGAAAGCCGTATGCGACATCAGCAGGGCTTCTAGAAAGCCTCTCACGCAAGACGTCGTCGGCGCGCTCGGAATAATTAGCACACGCGACGCGCGAATGATGCGACACGCATCGCGATGACGGAACAACTGACGTAGGGCGAGTTTTTTTTTTTTTTTATTTGCTTGCGTTGGGGAAAGTTTTCATGGGATTTTGTGCACTTTAATTATAGGCCTCTTGTCAGACTCGTCTGATACTACTGACGACCGTCAACCTGTTCTGAACGTTGATCCTTTATACGTTATTTTTTTCTTTTGCTTTACCCGTGTTAAACAATTGTTAGGTATGACGTTCAAAATCGGAATGAACGGTGGGGTAACCGTGAGTGGTATGTTCGTCATCAATCGATATTGCGTTTATTCTGTAGATATTTATACTTTCATTAATAAAAATAGAAGACTCTATTGAGATATGTGCAACAAACGAAGGTCATTAAAATTTCGTACAAAATATAGGCAGTATATGCAATAAAAACTAAGATTAGAAATCATTGCAAGCTCGTTAGTTAGCTAGAGCTTTTTTACATAATCAAGCTTATACCTTCGACCTGTTCTAAAAAGCTCTTCGGCTTACAATTATCTTAAGGACTTTTCAAAGAATGTGTGAAACTATGCCATTCTTCACTGAACCTCATGCTAGCACAACAATTTTCAATGTCTCACACATCATCTCACTCGCCTGCCAAAACGCATCCTCTGCACCTTCGTAAGAAAGACAAAATATTATATAACGATCCCTCGATAAATCATTCTCGTGATAAAACAAAGGAACGACAGGTACGCGTAAAGCATCAACCATTTGCATAATCGCGTTCTTTCACAACATCGCGTCTAATGCACCCCAGCGCTGCACTAATCTCTCTTCCACTCCCAAGACGACGCTCTCTTACGAAATCGCGCAACTCGTCGGCTCATTTACCGCGTTGCCGAAGCTCATACACCCCTCTCCCGCGATATTAAAGCTCGCAACACATGTATAGCCGGTGTTTTCTGCGCATATAACGATGATGAATCGACGCGAGTCGACGCGCGTAGAATTGGACGAACACCAGGCGAGCTTTCGACCGTGGCCCTGGCCATAAAAGCCAAATTTATGGCAGCGTGTCAAGCTCTGTGGCATTCATTCAGCTCACACGTGATCGGGAGGGAGAGAGAGAGAGAGGGGGGGAAAGGCGAGAAATGCTTCCGCGATGAGAGGAGGTAATTTTTCCCCGAGAGGTACGAGCGCGGAGACAAAAGAAGTGCGAGCAAGTTTTTGGCGCGAGATTTGTTTGTTTTGTTTGGATTGAGAGTCTGACGGTTTTTTTCTTTTTGGAAGGAGAGAGACAGAGAGGTTTTATTGTTTGAAATGCGGTTACGCAAAAGTTACGCTTATAAAATTCTTTTGAAGATAAGATAATTGCTTTTGCAAAGTGGCCAATAGTCGAGGTTGGGCGGAGATGAAGCTTCTTTTATTTATTGCGTTCTCAGCTCTAGCTGAAACGCGCAGAAGTCAACGGTACTTTGAAGTAGTCGCATATTTTTTTCGGAATGCCGACACGTGCCAATTTATTTAAAAAATTCTCGAGTATTAAAATAGCTTCGGCTATTTGCGATTTAAGGAAGTTGACGGGCTTTAAAACGTTGATGCGATGTCGGAAAACTGCTCGTTTGAAATATTCGAAATGAAGTCGTCAATTGAAAATCATTGTAGATATGAGCTTATTTTCAAAATTATCATTATAATAGTATCGATTCATACTATCCCTGTAATTGAAATGTATAATTTATCGAGATAGTACCAAGTTTCAGGACTTGAAGTTATCAATTTCATGTCAATCGACTTTTACAATCTGTTAAGATCGTAGAGATACTATCGCTCATCTACAATAATCATTCAATTCAAATCAATAAAAATCCAACACATCCCGCCTATAATCTCAATCAGCGATACTCACAAGCATGAGAGACGACATGTTTCCTCTTGAAGTTGCACCGACACAAACACTGACTTTACCGAGGATCAACCAACAATCGTACGAGAGTACTAAAATGCCAAAAGCCTCGGCAACAGTTTCTGAACAACTTCCGACTTGTGAAATTTCCTCCTAGACACTTGTGTGTCTATGTATCCCTGTGTATATATGCGTACAATCGCTTTGGCGCACGGCTCGCGAATAAACGACGCCTGGAGCTAGTGCGCGTCTTTTTATACGGGCCGAGCTTTGAAAAAGCTCTCTCGTCCCCTTCCGCGGCCCGCTTTTCTCGCTTTGCGTCTTTTCCGAGCCAATACTCGCTCTCGCGTGCCAAACCGGAGGAGGCGCGCGCTCGACGCGGTGCCGTTCGCAAGCTCGCGAAGCTTCAGGCGGAGGAAGCTCCGCCGGCGCGGTGCGCGAGGAGTCATTCATCTTGGCCCGCGAGGCGCCTATGACCGAAACGTGAATCACTTTTTGCTCGTAGGGCTGAGTTTCTTGGGATTTCGAGTAAGTTTTTGAGAAATGTTTGAGTTGGTCGCCGGATTCGAATTCGGAGCTTTTTTGGAATGCTATTTAAAAAGTTATGTGTAACGGATTTTGAGCATGCATGAGAATTCATCTATTGGAAAAATCGATTAAGTACACATTCTGACTAAATGTAGGTCATTTAACAAGTATAAGATTAATAAATTCCTATATAGGATGAAGCTTTAATTCGCAAACACGTGTAAGGTCAAAACAGTGAAAATGTATGGAGAAATGGAGGGATTTCCCGGACATACTGTTTTCGAGGTTGTTTCTAAACAAAGTATTCCATGAGTCATCAAGATTAGAAAAGCTCACACGAATGACATAACAAATAGGACGGAAAATACGTTAGCGAAATTCTTGAAGATAAAATATGGAGGGGTGAAACTAATGAGATTTAAACTTTCATCTACTACACATGTTGTTTCTTTTAGAAAGTAGACTAGTGAATAAATCTAGATTGCCGTGATGTTCTTTGTGTGGTCTGTACAATTTTTTTTTTCAATTATCTTGAGAATGTTTTTTCAGAAGTATTTTGGAAAATGATTGACAGCTTCAGATAAAGAAAATAGAGAACCAGCAATGCATTACTATTCCACAAACATATTTACCACTAACCATCAGTACAGAATACTCTAAAAGCTTTTTTAATGAATTTTCAAGTTCAACTGTAATTCAGCCAGTCACAAGGTCAGGCGTAATACTGTAATCGTCATCAATATAGGTATATCTCGTTATATATTCATAATACCTATAAGAACATGAACTTTTTGTTTATTTCCGTTCTTTTCATAAGTTTAAAAATAAATCTCCAAATTATACAATCTCAATAAAAAAGCAACCCCTTAAAATCCTAACACCTTATACCAAACACCTTGAATGCCAAATCCAAAACAAAAAAGCAAATCCTCATCCAACAAAGAACGCCGCCGAAAAGCTCAAAAGGTCATATAAAGCCGAGAAATCGTCGAACCGCGCCGGCCGCCTTGCGGAGCATCCGGCGTCGCGACGGCATTCGCATTCCTCGGCTAATTTTGTGCGTTATAATCTGACAGTCGGCGCGAGCCACGCGCGCAGTGGGAATTTGTTAAATATAGCCCAGCCAAGAAGATCGCAGCTCTGCTCTCGCTCGTGGGAATACTGTGCGCGTAACGGCGACATTGTGTGAGAGCGTCAAACTCTCTCTCTCTCCTTCTCTCTCTCTCTCTCTCTCTCTCTCTCTCTCTCTCTCTCTCTCTCTATCTCTCGCGAAAATAGTTTACGAGCGAGCCGAGGAATCTTTTACGACTATAGATTCGAGAGGCGGAAAGGCAGTTAGATCCGCTGCTGCGATTTCGCATCTCATGCGGGATAAAGAGCTTTTCCGGGTGTTTATGCGCGTATCATGCGCGTTCTCTCATTGAGTAGGAAAGGGTGGCAGAGTCGACGCTTGACTGTGATTAGTTTTGCGAGAGATATTGTTTTTGATTTGTAGCTGTTTACGAGATCGCTCGAGGGCGAGTAAAATGTGTTTTCTCAATGATTCTTGGAATTAAACTTGAAGGAGATGAGCGTTTGAACAGGTAATATTTGGCCGAGAACTTCGAAACACCACATTCATCCGTCACTATATACCGAGTGGAAAGTATTACGTAAAATTGGAAAAGTTTTCTCTTTTGCATTAGCTCTGCGAGCTTGAACTTGACCGAGACTGCTGGCAAGTAGTTGAAAGCGGAGTAAATAAAAGAAAGAATTCTCGGAAATTTCGAAAGCAAAACAGAATTAACCGACAAGCTTTATTTTTAACTCGTTTCGGAAATCATCCATCACTTCTAATAGTCCTCACATAACAGGAAAGCGCGATGCAATGAAGCATTCGAAGTTCTAAAATCTCTTCGCTTCCTTAAAAGTGCGAAAACTAATAAAATCCTTTAACTATCGCACCGCAACACGTGTAAACGTCAGCCAAACATCGCGAAACCGCATCCAATTCTCTTGCAGTGTCTTTCCCGCATAGCCCCCAGTTAAGAAAAAACTTTGAAGCACACAGCTCGCGATCATGAATGAAAAGCTCGACGCATCGCATGATTATCGAGAAAAGACGAGCTCGATCCGGTTTCGAAAGCGGCGACTCTTGGCAGGGAAAACCGTCGATTTTGGGAAAGCTTGCAGCTCGAGCACGCGGTGGTCACGTGACGCACGCCCAGAGAAGCTCTCTTGAGCGATACACGATCAAGCGCGAAGATTTGCGAGCTTCGCGCGAACGCAAAAGCCGTTTGATTTACGCGCGATGCACGTGTTGCTCAGCAGGCGCGGCGATCGATAATAAGTTTTGCCCTCGCGCGTCATCGCGGAAAACGATCAAGATATCCTCGGCTCAAATGCGTCGCTTTTATACACGTGCGAAGCCAAAGATGACACTTATTGCCAGAGCTTTTTTCAAATGGCGCGGAATTCAAAGATTTGTTGGAGAGATTTATTCTTGCATAAAAAGGCGTGATTTAATGCTTTACAAAGGAGGTAGAATATATTGTTGACGAGCAAAAGAAATAAGGAGCTTTTTCTTATCCGAGAACTTTATTGCGTGTTTTGGCAATAGTTTACTGGAGCGCAGTATCGTACAAAGAGGATATTTTCATCCCCTAAAACTTCGAATCCAGACCAACTCGCCTATAAATATATTTCTAATCGGCCATATGCGATATGATAAATTTTCCCTTCGCCCCAATGAGTAAACAAACAAAAATCTCGCGCATAGTACTCAGGCGACATTAGTAGAGCGTATACGGAAAAACCGCGAAAATAACAGAGACCCGAAATAACGGTAGAACCCGAAAATATCTTGGTTTTTGTTTTCCCTCGCTGCAAAAATGCATGCGACGATCGTCATCGCCGCTTAGAAAACACAAGCGCACCAATAGGAAAGCAGTTAAATATGCCGAAACTTCTCTGACGCACGGAGAATCGTGTGCGGGCTTACTCATCATTTTCCGACGCATATCCGCGACAATTTTCACGACTCGAACGTGTGCGCGAGGTGTCTCCATAAAAGGCTCGCGATTCGAAAATCCCGCTCCGGAAGCGCCGGACGAAATTAGACCTGTTTTCGTTGGGCTAGTGGGTGGGTCGGCGGAATGAATGGACGAACGCGTCATCGAGCGTAAATTTGCGCATCCAAGCGTAAATTTGTAACTGAGCTAGCAAGAGGTGATTCGCATGTTGTTATTGCACGCCGGTGTAAGAAACGGAACGTTTGCTAAGGTCGAATCGTTGTAAACATTAGTGTACATTTGAAATCATGAAATGCTTGGAACACTATGGCGCAAAAGATTGTATTTACGAGCTTATATAGATCAAAAGGAAAAATTTTCGGTTTATTGCTTTAGCATAGTGTATTAATATTCTCTATGCCGCCCCGTAAACAAAGTATATTTCAAGCATGGATTCTCGTATGTGAAAGATTTAATTGAGTCTACATCTATAGTAGCAGGTATCATATGGTCAGAAATATAATTGTTAACTAGAAATTAGAATTTAAATGATTTTACGATCGAGAGAAGGAGAATGAGACAAAGCCAAAAAGATAAGTGTATCTTTATATACGAGACTGTTTATCTTACGAAATGTTTGTCTTCGATTTTAAAAGATGCGACCTTCATAACAACACGTGGAGGCGGTTAGTGACCCTTTCGCGTTGTTTCGTAACTCCAAAAGCAAGCTCGGGCTTGAATAAAGAAAAATATGCTGAAGGCAAAATTCCAAGAGGCAAACGGTTATGTTGCTGATTCATAATGTTTTATTCTTTGTTTTATATAGTTTAACATTGAAGAAGATTGAAAGTACAATTATCGAAACGGCTTATATTTTCACAGCTTTGAAGAGTAGTACGCAGTAGTTGCACTATTTCTGTCATACGCATGCAACTGTTTGATTCAGTCTTTGCTTGCTGAAGGTCAGTTAATATTCATCAATTTATATTTAGAAAAAAAGTATTATGCCAACGCAAACGTAAGACTATGCCTGCGTTAATTTTTAAAGTGTTGTACAAACATTTTTAAAAATGTATATGCTTTACAAACGCTAGAACTAAAATATGTATGTGAATAAAACATTATTATAAATTTACTTAAATGTACATAGATACGGCGAGTAATAAAACAGTATGTATGGATCAATTTCTTACCTTTAATAAAAAATTACATGAATTGTGAAATAGTACACGTGTTTACATAGTATTGTCAATATGTTGGTAAAAATAAGGTATCCGAAACAATTTTTTCAGAAATTTAAAAAAAGTTATAGTTATTGATAATCTAATGATATATTTTTTCAATAATGAGAAAGATATATTATCGGCCAATCGTAACTACTAAACTTTAATAAGAGTACACCATTATTTGATCAACATTCTTTCGCATTGATTAGTATGAATCTGAACTAATTCATCAGCTTATTGGTTTAAAAAAGAAATCTGACAATCCTATATGTATATATGCAAATTTGATTTTTTTTTCTTTTTTGGTATAAGAGTCAATTTAAACAGCATGCATTGGATCTATAGTCCCAATCTCTGGTAAATTCTGTATAAGCTGGTTCGCATATCTTTACGAGAATGTACACGCAACAGTTTTTTGATCAAAGTGGAGCAATGTTCTATTTGTTTCAATCACACTAAAGCTTCTTTTGCGGCACGGGTTTATCCCGACTAGAGCGACAACACCCAAGAACTGCCTTGCAACAATGATGTAACTCAGAAATAAGAAAAAAATAATACCATAACAACGTAAATTATTAACACGAAAAACTAGCATGTGATACATTATTAACGCCAATCTGTAAATTGTATGAATACTTAATTTGCAATAAGCTACTCCGATAAATGCTGGAAAAGGTATGTTGTTGATATCATTTAACAACAAGTTTAATTTGTATATATATATATATATATATATATATATATATATATATATACACTTATTTGTATACACTGGGAATTACAATATGAGCGTGCCAATTAATGATTGTTCAGTTTTCGATGGTCCATTATATAGTATAAAAGAAATTCTTTTGAAAAGTTGCGGTTTATGGCCAGGAACAGGTAAAAAAAGAAAGTGTATGCTATTCGTATTCTACAATTCATCAGCGTTTAGTATAATTATACCAATCGCAAGTAGTAACAATATATAACTTATTTTCTCGCATTTCTATGTTTACAATGCTAATCGTTACCTTTCATAACTAATAACTATAATTTGCATTGTACTTAACTTAATAATTTGCTGGAATGATATACAATTGGAATCAGAAAAATTGGGTAAAAGCACTAGATTTGGCGGCGATACTGTATTTAACAGCCATCCTGGTGGAATACAATTTAAATCATCTTCTGGAAAATAAAGTAAGTAGTTTCTACGATTTTTATAAATCAATAATTAAACACTTCTTTCGTTTATTTAGGTTAAATTACTTTATAAGAAAATCGAATGTGATTGAAAAATGTTGTCCGATAAAAATCACACTGTGTGCAAAATTCAATATTTGCGCGCACTAGTGTGAAAATCAGGTACTTCGCACACGCTAAGCAGCTATAAGAAATCGAATTTCGCACACAGAGTGTCAAACAAAGTTTATTTTTTCAAATTAAAAAAAATTTCAATTTTAGAAAATTTTGAAAAATTTTAAGTCATAAAGCATGAGTAATTAACATTCTCACTAATTGTTTAAATTAGCCATTTATAAGCCAATGAACCTGATAAATCCGTGTCAAAATACGTGCAAATGGTTGTCTCACGTTTCTACCAGGGCGGCTAACCTCCATCTCAAGGGCAACTAAAGGGACACGCTCTGTAATGGTAATATATAGATACTCAGTTCCACGTGCAACAATAATTTAGCTTATACACAAAAAAATCAACACTGCATAAATTATTAATACAAAAACAATAGCATTCGATGAATTCTTAACAAGTAACTAAAATTAATATGAATGCTTAACTTGCAACAAGCTTCTACGATTAATTCTCGAAACAGTTTGCGCCCTGTATCATTTAAAAACAAGTATAATTTTTATACGCGTCGTATAACACTAGGAATAACATGACACAACTCAGTACTGATTTTTCAGTTTTTGATGGCCCATGTTATCGGATAAATAAAATTCTTTTAAAAGCTTTTGGTTTGTGGCCAGAAACAAGTAATAAAATAACAAGACGCATAATATTTGGATTTTTCAATTTATCATCATTTAGTATAATAATACCCATCGCAAGTATTAGTAAAAATACTCTATAACTTATTCTCTCTTACTTCTATAACTTTACTCTCTTAATTGTATACTTACGAATTATTTATTGTTAATAAAATACTCAAAATCTGCTACCAAGCTCCTTCATAGCCTAATTATTGATAGCTAAGTTGCATTGTATTTTATTTATAGTTTGCCGGAATGATACACTCTCTCAATAGGAAAATTTGGGTAAAAGCACTAGAAAATTTCGTAGGAATACTGTATTTAATAGACATCGTGCTTGAATACAATATAAATTATCTTTTGGAAAAAAAAGTAAGTGATTTCTATGATTTTTACATATCAGTAATTAGGTACTTCTTTTGTTGTGTCAGGTTAAATTACTTTATGAGAAAATTGAAAGTGATTGGAAAATAGTGACTGATAAAAATGAATTGGAGATCTTGCGCAAGTATTCACAATTTACAAGAAAATTGATAAAGTTTTATGTAAACAATGTTGACACTATTGCAATACATTCGCAGTATTCAGAAAAGTGTCTACAAATTTATTTTTCAGATATATTATTCAATACTTGCTTGTGGACTTTTCCTTGTTATGCCATTAGCTCCTGTTATAATGGATCAAATTATCCCGTTGAATACTGGAAACAGAATTCGAATAAAAGCTATACATCCATATTATTTTGATATCATTGATATTGATGAATACTATTATCTTATGTATGTTTGTCATTTTTATTTGGTTGGATCGTATGCTACAGCAGCATATCTCACGGTCAATAGCATGCATGTGGCTTGCATTCAGCATGTTCGTGCCTTGTTCGCCATAGCATGGTAAGAACATGTTTTATTTTACTTTTTAAATCCTTTCTGCTCAGTATAAAACGCCTTTTTTATCAACTTATTACTAAAGTTGTAGAATAAAAAAACTTGGTCATCATGATAATACGTCAGGAACTTCAGTCGGAGTTATTGATAACAAAAGCGTTAATCAGAATATAAGATCTGTAAATGACATATACAACAATTCCAAAAGTTAAGTCATAATTTATTTATCAGCCCTACTTAATAAGTTTTAACAAAACGCAAAATTACATACACTTGCACATAAAATAAAGCGTGCATTCACTTTTCTATAAAAGCTTACTCTTCGCCCTATTATTCCTTATACAGAAAGTATGACTTATATATAATAATGTGCATGAAATTAATTTATAAAAATATACAATTTTAAATTTCAGATGTCTTTATATGATAGAGAATTCCTTTGGCGTCAACTTTATTGTATTCATATCATTTATTGTTGTTGGTATTGGTATACTAATGTTTGATGTAAGAATAAAAAAAAAGTTCATATAACGATACGAACGAATGCGCAAAATAGGTGATTTCAAATGAACGCATGTACATGTGGGAAGCTCCTGTTTTCCGCAATACAATTGTGTAAGCTACAATTGTGCTTTTTTACATAAGAAAAATGAAATTATCAAGGACAACTTTTTTCAGTTGTTTTTTTACCACGACAATCCATCTGAAAAGATTGTTCTGATTGGACTTATTATGGGCATATTGATGTTTTTATTCGTATTGGTTTGGATTATACAACAATTAATTGATAGTAGTGAAGAGGTTTTTATACAAGTGTTAGTAAATTATTCCAATTCTAAGGTTATATTACTTATTTTTATAGAACAGTGTGGCTAAAATCCGCTGTTAAGTCACGCCTATCTGTGATTAAAGTAGTCCTTTTTTGCACCGTGTTTATCACAACTAACTCTCGGCTCACAGCTAACCTCACGGTGAAAATAAGGACTACTTTAGTCACGAATAGGCGAGACTTGCAGATTTTAGCAGTCTGTGCTATGAAATTTTATACGATACTCTTGACTTAAACCACGGCCTTAGCCTCGCTGCGCTCGGGTGCTAACTGCGCCGTGTAAAAAAGAACCATTTAAGTCACACGTATCGTAATGTACTATTTTTTACCTTTTTTCACAAAATGAACTTTGTTACTATTTCATCCAAAATCGCACGATGCAGTAAGGGAGGAAAAAACTTAGACAGTTCATGTCTCGGCCAAATTGCCCTAGCAGAATTTTCACTGGTTGGACTGACCTGGTCACCAAGGCCAGTTCCCTTCGTGTATTTTTTGCGATGAAAACTGGGCAAAACTACTCAGTTTTGTTTATGCATGCTTTACTTGACCTAACATATTTGACATTTCTTTGATACAAAATAAGATTGGTATATAAATGACTACTAGCTTTTATAGTTATTGGGGTTTTCGTAAGCAACATCAAACATTTTTTTACATCTAATAAAGTTATGATGGTAACTTAAGTTAGTAAATAAGTTAATAGGAGCTATACTTTCAGTACCTTTAGGCAAAGTTTAAATCTATTATTGTTGTGCAATCTGCATTGTATTGCAGATAGATATGTGAATTTTTGTATAGATATTTGCTAACTTATTTAGAAATACCAAGACTTTGTTTCATTTCTCCGTTCAAAACCCATGAGAATTTTATATGCAATAACTTGTAACAACTTTGTCTTTGTTGTCGGTGTATCAATAATAATCCTCACTTTTAGAGATACTAGAGGTTTTTAACGCAGTGCCTATTTTTCAAGTGACTTTTAAAAGTGAAAATTCTTTCTAATGCACTGAGAATAAAGATAAAGTTATTACAAGTTTCTGCATATAAAAATACACTAGGAACCAAACTCTGATTGGCTAGAATTAGTAGATCCTCTGTAACGGCTATATTATGAAATTTCATCCAGCAAATAGAAAATTCTCATATGTATCGAACTAAAAAATCAAACAGGCAGGAGGGTAAAATCTATATAAGCAAACGAATGTTAATACAAAAGTGCAGACACCTGGCTCAAATACTATGCAGATGGCATAAATAATAATGAACTAGGACACATTGCCTAATGAGTTTGTGGCTCCTAGTTACTTAATTTGCCATCGCATGTTTATAAAAAATAATATTCTTTGACATATTTTGTGCTACATATACTGATAGTTCGAAGCATTGTTAATAAGTCCAATATCACTATTTCAATAAAAAATGTTTAACTCTGTTCATCTTATATTAAAGGTTTTTTTAATAAATAATAAATGATGGTTCTTAAATTTTGAAATTGACATTTTGATAATGAATAAAATACAATAGCATTCTGCTCAATAAACATTACAATAATCCAATAAATGTTTTTATTTTAAGAATACGCCGGTATTGCCCAGTTTTAAAGCAGTACCCTGGTAGAAATACTCAGCATCAATTGGCGAACCGTTGGCCAAATTTGTAATTAAAAACGACACGCCATGGTTATTTTTTACTAACGGGTGAATATAAAAATTGTTCCCCGTAAACATGTTATAATGTAGATGCTTTAACTAATTTACCATAGAGTTAGACCGTTTATAAGAAATTCAAATAACACGTTAACCAACCAAAATGGCTAATAGATATTGGAACCCCTCTCCATATTATAATATAATAGTTATAGTTTGCGTCCTATTACTATTATTTCAAAATAGTTAATTTTCTAGCAGGGTGAAAGTGCGTAAAATACGCACTTTTCAGGGCAGTTTATTAGGCATTTTCCGACCAGTATTTTTTGCTCAAAACTGGGCTGAAAATCGCGAACGTTTCTACCAGATTGCCTTTTGAGCCGAAGTCAAAAGTGAAAAACATAAGACATGGGCTGTCCACTTTTCCTTTCGAGGTGGTGCATGTCCTTTTTCTCACACCAGCAATAACAATGAGCATTTCTCTCCAGGTGTCTGCAAAAGGAAATGTTCTACTTTTAGTTTGTAAGGTGTGCACGAAATGCATACTCGCATAGTTTTAAAAATAGTTACATTTGCACCTTTTTTGTAATTTTATCGTCACACATTCGTATATGAATAATAAAATATAACTTATTACATATTTTAAATCCCTATCCAATAATAGATATTCTTGCAATTGGTATAACTTATCAGTTAAAGGACAAAAATTAGTATATCTATTAATACTGAGAACATTCAATCCTTTGAAAATAAGTGCTAAGGGACTTATAGACATTAATATATATCTATTTGGAGTTGTAAGTAATAAGTAAAAAAAATTCTAAAACCAAATGATCTATTTACTGACGATGCTAATTCTTATTTTGCGACAGGTCTTGAAGACATCACTATCTTACGCCATGGTTATGCAGAGACTAAACATTTCCTAATTTTGGCTATTTAGCAATATATATTTTGGTAGTATTATGAATTTTTGAACGACACAAAATATTTACTGCAAATGTATCTAATAAATGGTTGCTAATTTGCCAATTTATCGCCATGTAACTTCACCTAAACTAATTTGCCTATTAAGGGGGTGTTGTCGTTTTTTAGATACTAGAGATAAGGCAAATGCGACGTCCCAAAAAACACTGTTTTTCTATTACACAAAACTTTTTGAATCAAGTATGCAAATGAAAAACCGAGTCTGTAGCGCCGTAGTGTTAAGTTTGATGAATCGTTCTACCGAAAGAAAAATTCGATCGGACTTTCTGTTTTTCTAGAAGTTTGGAAATACAAAATACCCCGTGGCGGATTTGCGAAGCTTTTGCGTCGACATTCCCTTAATGTGTGCAATGTATTGCGCACATACACAATTTTCATACATTTGAATAATATTATATACTGCAATATATTGCAGCATATTTTCTAAATGTAAAAAAATTACTAATATACATTCTAATATGCATATGGAAGTCTAGCAATAATACATTTCAATGCTAGTGTGATAATGCGATCGTTTTATTGCATCTTAATAAAAATAATCTTTTTATTTCGAGTAAGCGAGAGAAATACTGATGGCCATTGCCTATTTCACTTAGGAAAATTGAAAATTTTCAAAAACTTTACGTTGCCAGAAATATACTAACATAAGTAGTCTTCGCGGCAAAACTGAAATAATGTATTACTATTTGTATAGAACAATAGAATAGATTTTTTGGCATCTAAAAATCTATCTCATAGAGTTATAGTAGCTTTTTAACCGTACGTGCTTTTTAAATGTTCGCACAAACTTTGTGCTAGTTCATCTTTAAATTCTTCAATTTTTCCAACCTAAATGCAACGTTGACAGCGATGTAAAGAATAGCATGTTGCGCACCTCAAGCAGTGCGCGCACACTATGTGCGGCAAACAGAGTTTGGTAGGAAGAAAGAGCTGCCGCTGCTTTCATGACGATCAATTTGTCGCGCTAGCATGACGGTCTCCGCTTGTCAATTCACTCTTCAAAAAAAGTGTAGTAGTTAACGAGCCTATAGAAGTGTTCACTTCGAAAACTTTTTTCCTATACATTAGGTACACGTTACATTGCATTCTTGGCCATTTTTATGTTAATCTAGCCATTTCTGAACTTATATTAACTGTTAGTATAGACGAAAAATTGCTTATAGCGCACGTACCGAACGCGCTGATTTTGTTGTTGTTCAACTCTCTAAAGTTGCTTCCTATTTTTACTGTACTTACCAGGAAAATTTTTTTATAAAGGTCTGAATTGGCTCTAAGAATAGCTTTGACTCGATACTAATCGCTATCCATCTTTTACATTTGGATAATTTTCTCAGTATAGCAACATTTTTATTAAAACTAGGACAATGTCTTATCTGTCCCAGGCACGCTAAAGCTTCTTCCTCAGCATGGATCTATTCCGCCCAAAGTAACAACACCCAGGGACCAATAATTCTCAACCGTGATGCAACTTGTAAATAAAAAAATTATTGATACAAAAATACTAAAATTTAATTAATTATTGAAGCATGTGCGTAATCAATATAAATATTTGATTAGCAACAGACTATTTTGATTAATTCTAGAAACAGTTTGCTCCCGATATCATTTATCAACAATAAGTCTTATTTTTTAATACGCAAAAATATGAATCTACCAAGTAAAATTTTTTTCAGTTTTCGATGGTCCATATTACAGAACAAATAAAAACCTCTTAAATGGTTTTGGTTTGTGGCCGGGAACAAGCAAAGGAAGAAAATATATGAGTTTTGTATTCTTCGATTTATCGACGTTTAGTTTAGTAATACTAATTGTAATTACTAAAAATATTTTATATCCCGTTTCTTCTTATTTCTATATATACAAATCATTTCTATTGTTAAAAAAATATTATTTAATCGGCTTGACAGGTTGGCGGAGTAGTGTGCTATGCACATGGACAGGATTGGGTAAAAACACTAGAAAATTTGGTATAAATAGCGTATTTCACATCCATTCTAACAGAATACAATTTCATTTTTTTTTTTTTTTTTTTTTTGGGAAAAAAACGTAAGTAACTCGTATGATCTTTATACATTAATATATAAATACTTCTTTCATTCTATTAAATAAATATTATTATCACGTATATGTTTTTCATATACATGTGGTTGGGTCGTATACCTCAATAGCATACATGCGGCTAGCATTCAACATGTTTGCGTCTTGTTTGCCATAGCGTGATAAGTACTTACATCTTTTAATTGATGGATTTTTTAATGTTTATCCCTGTCCTAAATGAATATGCTTAATTGAAGTTATAGATTAAAAAAAAATGGAACACGTGATAATACACCAATAACTTCAATCGGAGTCTTTGACGACGAAAGAGTTATTCAGAATGTAAAATAAAAAATCGAGTGTTACTCTGCGTCGAGAAGCACGCAGAGTAACACTCGATCATCGGGAAGCACTCGCGAGTGCTCCTCGATGATCGAGAAACGCTCCGAGTATTTTTCGATCGTCGAGAAATACTCTGAGTATTTTACAATCGTCGATATACAACATTGTAATAATTGAAATACCGTGACATTTTGATTCGCACACAATGAGCCCGCTTTAAAGTTGGCCTTGCTGCCCGTCAATAAATACGCTTACTCGATCGCTGCGGTTCTATGCGCATAGGTTATGCAAATAATACCCTTGCTTTTAGTTTATCGGCGCTAAAATTGATAACTATTGCGAAAAGTAACTTAAATACACTGCCACGACTTTAACCTAACTCTAACCAAACCACCTGTTGACATAAATACAATTGAAGTTGGCGCGGCTAGTGGGACAGAGATTCTCAAACTCGCCGAAATCCGTCATGACGGTCACAAAATTATGCAACATTATAGCGAAAAATTTTTATAATAAAAAAAATTAAGGAAATAGCCTACCTAGCTTAGAATTTCACGCTTTATCACCCTATCATAAGAAAAAAGGTTCTAGTCATGATACACCCTGTACTAGTGAGATAATGAAATGGTTTTCAAATACTTACATGAAAAAGCCCTCATTCGTAAGGCACATAAATCCACGGACAGACTAGCATAGCAATATGTATACAGGGGCTATCTTATTGGTGTAGTGGCCATGAAGATGCTAACGTATACTGGCACTACTCGGGTCCATCATTCAGGGAAAACATACTTATATGAATTCAGATTTCACCTTGGAAGAAATTTCTCCAATCAAAATGGTCAATACACCAATTATTCGATAAATCCCCTGTGGGTGAAAGTAAAAAAAGAAAAAATATTATTAGGATACACTCTCAGACAAGAGCACTACGCCTGCTGTATAATCAAGCAGTGTAAACTTCATCTAGAGTAAGAGCCAAGTTGCTTCTTCTCAGTCAGACGCTCTTTATAACTACTATCCAGTTGACGCGTCGCTTTTGAGTTACTCTTAACCTCCAATAGTGATGCTTTCCGGCAAATCACTATCTACTCTGTCGAGGGCAGTGCCGTCTTAACACTTAGGATTCCTTCTCAGAATGAATTGATCCTGCCCAAGGCGACAACACTCAAAGACCGTCTTCCGCAAAAATCATGTAAAACACTACATAAATTATTAACACAAAATGATTTAATCTTAATTAATTATTAACACATATGTGTAATCAATATAAATACTTAATTACTAACAGACTATTTCAACCATTTCTAGAAACAGTTTGTTCTCGATACCATTACGCGTTACAATATTCTTTAGAAATAAAAATATGAGACTACGAAGTACGAATTTTTCAGTTTTCGATGGTCCATATTACAGGATTAATAAAAACCTTTTGAATGTTTATGGTTTGTGGCCACAAAAAAATAAAATAAAAAAATTCATATGTTTTTTATTATTCAATTTATCAACGATCAGTTTATTAATACCAACTGCAAGTAGTAAAAATATTTAATGACTTATTATCTCTTATATCGCCCTGGTAAAAGAATAAACCAATTTAATAGTCAGTCCGCTCACATTCCGCCAATATTGTTGGATGCGAACCGTGCTCGAGCTGCGCTCTTATAACCCCTAAATCTAACTTACACACGGTTAAATGCGTTGTTTATGCCGTGAATACAATAAATTTGACGGGCTTTTACAATTTAGTGATTTTACCACCAGTCAAATAAGCGCCACTAAAAACATGTAAAAAAAGGTTGGCCAAACTTTGGAAAATTGGCAAATCGATCAGAAATTGTCGGTGCATGTTTTTACCAGGGCTCCGTATTGATAAATTAATTATATTATCAATAAAATACGTCCTATCAGAATACTACTGCATCGATGGGATAGTTGTTAATAAGTAAATTGCGTTGTATTTCGATTGACAGTTTGCCGGAATGATTTACTATGCACATCAAGACATTTGGGTAAAAGCATTGGAAAATTTTGTGGCGATACTTTATTTTGGAGCCATCCTGTCGGAATTCAATTTAAATTATCTGCTAAAAGAAAGAGTAAGTAAATTTGTACGATTTTTACATAATTAATAAACAAGTACTTATTTTGTTGATTTAGGTTCGATTACTTTATAAGAAAATAGCCTACGACTGGGAAATGTTGTCTGATAAAAATGAATTGGACATCTTACACAAGTATTCCCGATTTTCAAGAACGCTGACTATGATTTATGTAAATGATGTTGACATTTATAGTAATTAACTGTTATTACATATAACGATTTGTTTTTCAGATATATTATGCTCTACTTGCATTTATACTTATTCTATTTGTACCATTAGCTCCTATTATAATGGATAATATTATGCCACTAAAAAGTGGGACCAGAATACGAGTAGAAACCATACATCCATATTATTTTGACATCATCGATGTTAGTAAATACTATTATCACGCGTACGTTTTGCACTTTCAATTGGTCGGGTCATATGGCTCAATAGCATATCTCTCTATTAATAGCATGCATGCGGCTTGCATTCAACACGTCCGCGGCTTGTTTGCTATTATATGGTAAATACTAATTTATATTCTGTTAAATTACTCTTATCATAAAAATGCTCAATATAAGTTTTTAATACTTTTTTTCAACGCATAAATGTAGTTATAGATTAGAAAAACTTGAAAGGTGTCATAATATATCAGAAACTTCTGAGAAAACTTCAATCGGACTAATTGATGACAGTAAGGTTATACAAAATATTAAAGCTATAAATACGCTGTACAGTAGTTCCATGAGTTAAGTTTTTTTAAAATCTTCATATATATATATATATATATATATATATATATATATATATATATATATATATGATGTGATCAAAATTTTTTTCTTACATGTAAAAAGTATGCCGTTTATTTTATAATTTACGACATTTATTTGGATTTTAGATACATTCATATGATAGCGAATTCTTTCGGCCTCAACTTCATTGTATTTATATCATTTACTGCTGTTGGTATTTCTATACTTATGTTTGATGTAAGAATAAGAACTATGTTAACTATTAGGTTACTGGTATGAGAAATACCACGTTATAAAAAGGTTAACTGTTTCAGTTGCTCTTTTATCATGATCATCCATTTGAAAAGATTATTCTTCTTGGACTTATAATCGGCATATTGATGTTTTTCTTCGTATTAAGTTGGATAATACAAAAATTAACTGATAGCAGTGAAAAGGTTTTTATACAAGTGTAAGTAATATGTAACAATAGTATATTATTTACCTACTTTATAGAGGCAATTGAAATTACTTTTTTTCTGCTCTGGATGTATTTAGTTTATCTCGGGAGTCCTGGGATAATTTAAAACGTTTCAAAAACAAACACAGAAAACTGGCTTTGGGACAATTTTTAAAAGAAGTTCATGTGACAACATTTTTAGGGGTGTTCGATTTGCTGCACCGAACGTGCCCGAATATTTCACTTTCTCGTTTCTCCACATTAGCTTAGGCTATAGTTGTAGGAAAGCGAAGATACGTTTAAAGTGTCCAGCCTGGGTTAAATCCTGCAAAAAAACAACAAAATATTCGTCCGTTAAACATATTTGCTTTTCACGTAAATAAAAAAAAAACAAAAAATATCTACTGAAAATATTTACACTATATACTATTCCTACCAAGAAATATCATACATATACCATACAAAATCACTGACCAAAATTTATGACATTTTACTATATAAATAAGTGTTTTTAGTGACTTGCCACGGCTTTGTGAAAGATCTGGACCGTCTTCCTTATTCTACCCGGGCTTAAAATATACCTTAA
>QLSS01000056.1:675861-686293 GCA_024372645.1 Trichomalopsis sarcophagae | reverse complement strand
ATTTCTAAAAAATATTAATTAAATATTGTTATCCATACGTTGTATACATAGCTAATAAATTTAATTAATATTTTTCACACTGTACTTGTTGCTAACAACATTTAATTAATATTTTTTTTTAATTTCTTCCATTAGGTCTGAGGGGGCATATTTAAGGTACATTTTAAGCTCAGGTAGAGTAAAGAAGACGGTCCGGATCTTTCAGAAAGCCGTGGCAAGTGACTAAAAATACTTATTTATATAATAAAATGTCATCAATTTATTCAGTGATTTTGTATGGTATGTGTGTATATATAATATATATATAATATTTTTTGGTAGAAATGGTGTATATTGTAAATATTTTCTGAAGAAATTTTTTGTTTTTTATTTTATGTAAAAAGAAAAAAAATTTGTGAGACGAATTTTTTTTTTTTGCAGGATTTAACTGAGGCTGGACCCCGTAATAAGCTATGACGTATCATATTTCTTTAACACTACATATAGCAGCTTTTCGGTCAAAACTCTAAACAATGTCCTGTTCGTCCCAAACAGACTGAGGCTTCTCCTCAGCATAGATTCCCACCCAAATTGATAACGCCCAAGTTATCACTTTGGGTAATAAATCTATGCTGAGTCTTGCTCAACCATAATGTAACTTGTGCATAAAAAAGTAACATTCAATTATTAATACAAAAAGACTAGATCTTGATAAATAATTGATGCATAGGTGTAATCAAGATAAATGTTTAATTAGCAACAAAGTATATTTCTATGAATTCTAAAAACAGTTTATACCCAGTATTATTTATGAACAATAAGTCTTATTTATCAATACGCGTTACTATATACTCTAGAAATAATAATATGAGGCTACCAAGTACAGGTTATTCAGTTTTTGATGGTCCATATTACTGGATAAATAAAAATCTTTTGGATGGTTTTGGTTTGTGGTCAGAAACAAGTAGAGAAAGAAAATTTATGAGTGTTGTTTTCTTCAATATATCGGCGTTTAGTTTATTAATACCAACTGTAAGTTCTAAAAATATTTTATAACTCGTTTCTTCTTATTACTATATTTACAAATCATTTATATCATTAATAAAATACGCACCATCTGGGTGCTTATATGCTACCAAGTCTCTCGGTAAATAAATCCTAATAACTATAATTCGCTTTGTATTTTGTCAGAATACAATTTAAATTATCTTTCGGAAAAAAGAGTAAGTGAATAATAGATATAATTTTTATAAATCAATGAACAGATCCTTCTTTTATTGATTTAGGTCAAACTACTTTATAAGAAAATAGCCTATGACTGGAAGATGTTGTCTGATAAAACTGAATTGGACGTCTTACTCAAGTACTCACGATTTTCAAAAATGATAACCATGATTGATGTAAATAATGTCTAAATTTATCGTAATTAAATGATTTAATGATATAAACAATATTCAAAAACATACGTTCAATTTATTTTGCAGATATATTATGCTCTACTTGCGTTTATACTTATTCTATTTGTACCGGTAGCAGCTGTTATAATGGATCAAATTATACTGCTAAAAAATGGAATCAGAATACGAGTAGAAACCATACATCCATATTATTTTGACATCTTTGATGTTAATAAATACTATTATTACGTACACATTTTTCATGTATCTGCAGTTGGATTTTATGTTTCAGCAGCATATCTCACGCTCAATAGCATGCATGTGACTTGCATTCAGCACGTTCGTGCCTTATTCGCCGTAGCATGGTAAATGCATTTTTTCACTTCTTAAATCCTTTCTGCTCAGTATAAAATGCCTTTTTAATTTACTTATTAATAAAGTTATAGAATAGAAAAACTTTGTCATCATGATAATACATTAGAAACCTCAGTCGGAGTTATTGATAACAATAGCGTTAATCAGAATATAATATCTGTAAATAACATATACAACAATTGAAAAAGTTAAGTTTTAATTCATACCCTTAAATAATGCTCTACAAGGGATCAAATAGCCTTATGCATGTATAAAAAACGCACGATTTTTGCGACTGTTTCTCAATCGGTGGGCTATACAGTAAAAACTTTTGTGCCTGTATTATAAAAAGCATGAGGCGAACTAGCGAGTACTGCAAACACGCGCCATGAAATTTCACCTTTGTGTAATTTATTCGAACCAGTCAAAAAATCACCATTACATCAGCCCTATTTAATGAGTATAAAAAGGCTTAAAATTGCGTACACTTGCACATAAAATATGGCAACTTTTACAGTACTCACTAATTTGCTCCAGTGCAGTACTGCAAACTACACAGACTTCCCATAAAAAGAAAAATAGAGTTTTGAGTTTTTGTACAACTTTTCTTTAGTTGTTTTTTTACCACGATCATCCATTTGAAAAGATTGTTCTGATTGGACTTATTATGGGCATATTGCTGTATTTTTTTTTGTATTGATTCGGATTATACAATAATTAATTGATAGTAGTGAAGAGGTCTTTAGACAAGTGTAAGTAATTTGTAACAATTAAACTTTTGTATATTTCTTTACTTTGAATACTTATTTCTATTTCTATTTTTTACAAAATAAAATTTGACTTTGCTAAAGTTACGTTTTTTCGTGATCATTTCGTCCAAAATCGTATGATGCAGTATGGGAGAGGAAAACTTGGGCATAATATCTTGTCTAAACTGCCGCCTCAGCCGAAGCCAAAAGTGACAAACATGAGACATAATAGGCTGTCCACTTTTCCTTTCGAGGTAGTGCATGTTATTTTTCTTACACCAGCAGTAATAATAGGCATTTCTCTCCAGGTGTCTGCAAAAAGAAATGTTTTACTTTTAGTTCGTAAGATGTGCGCAAAAAGCATACACATATAGTTTTAAAATTAGTTACATTCGTACATTTCTTGTAATTTTATCGTTATACATTCGTATATTAATAATAAAATATAACATATTAGATATTTTAAGTCCTTATCCAATAATAGATATTCTTACAATTGGTATAATTTATCAGTTAAAGGACAAAAATTAGTATATCTATTAATGCTCAGAACATTCAATTCTGAGAAAATAACTGCTAAGGGACTTGTAGACATAAATATATATCTATTCGGAGTTGTAAGTAATAAATAAAAAAAATTCTTAAACTAAATGAAGTATTCACTAACGATTTTAATTTTTGTCATGCTACAGATCTTAAAGACATCACTATCTTACGCCATGGTTATTCAGAGACTAAACATTTCCTAATTTTGGCTACACAAATATTCACTGTAAATGAGTGGAATAAACGGCATGCCAATTTGTCAATATATCGCCATAACTTCATCTAAGCTTATTTTTCTACATATGTATGCAATATATTGCAGTAGAAGTTGATAAAAGTCGATAATAAGATGTCTTTTTAACTTGAATAGTGAATCTTAATGCCATTTTCTTGCATTAGGGCTTGATAAAATGTCGATATAGGTTGATATAGGTCGATATAAGTCGATAAAAACTCTATGCGAAAAACTAGAATTGAAATCAATGGACTCAAGGGGGTCCGAAACCCAACTTTTACAGACCGAGTCGACTGAAAAAGTGCACGGCAAAAAATGGCTTAAAACTAAACAAAATGCAAATGATTATAAAAACCAAGAGTTGGTTGCCCTTCCTCTTATGAATATCTATATCACTGTGCCACGTTTTAAATAAAAAGATTAACGCACTAATAAATAGCACTTGAACGACATTCAGTAACCTCCAGCTACTGATTTTCGTTCAAATGCCATTTATGAAGGAGGTTCATCAGTTACGTCGCTGGTCAAAAAGAGGGTAATTTTTATAAATTCTTATTTTCTTTTGATACAAGAGACATCATTTATTTAGGACTTATGAAAAGCTAATTTATACCAAATAATGATTTTAAATAAAGAAATCGAATTCTTTATATGACAAAAAAATTTAATACAGAGATGTTTGACTCTGTTTTTGAGGTTAAGAGCACATATTTTTTACTAGGCCAATTAATTATTATGCATAGAGGTACCCATCAGTCGTTTTCAAAAGCAATTTGAATTCATAAGATTAATTTTCTCATACAAAAATTTGCAACAGAAACGGTTTGTTAATTCAATAATTATTTGCAAATTAAAACGAGGAAAATGTGATTCTCCATAAGACTCCATGTAAAAATGGAAAAAATACTTCTATTAATATCTCGTAGTATAGGGCTAGCATAGCACACATGAATGCGTGCCGCGCTCAATTCCGCTCGAGCCATGTGCTTTCCTTACCAACCTCATATTCTAATACACACGATTGTTTAATTTACTGTTTCCACGGTGCAAAGTGGATTAATCGTTCATCTAATATTTGTTTATCGATAGTATTATAGTATTAAATTTTGAATGTGTTGTTTGTCCCTGGTAGAATCGGTAACCCAACCACGATCGATAAGCCGTAAGAAAAATAACCACAGTTGCGACCAACCCAAACTAGAAACGTTCGCCAATCATTTAAGAGTTGGCAAAGTAATGACAAACTATTGATGAACATTTTTACCAGGGCACACATAGCAAAGTTGCGTCAGAATTACGATAGCCAAACAAATGGTGTACAACAGGAAAAATCAGCCTATTATGCAATTCTGCTGCACATGTGTGATTGCAATTTCTTAGCTGCAAGCATAGTAAAAATGTGCTGGAAAGTAATATTTGTAATATTGGATAACATATAATTCTTCACTTTGAACTGACTAGCAATTTGTGGACTTAATAATAAAATAATTCATATTATGAAAGTGATCAATTTTAGCTTGAGTTTTAGTGTCATCAGAACATTTGCGTCAAAAAAAAAACTCTTCATTAACATATTAAACACTTTATGAATCGCATTTTTGAAAAATAATAACTCATTATGAAAATTCAATCATCTACCCCTAATTCAACGGTACCGTCCCTATAATTGTTTTTTATTCAACAGGTATAACAGTCCACTTCGTTCGTCAAGTGGTTACCAAATATCGCAAGAAGATTCACAACAGAAACAGCTCACCAAATGCTAAAAATCCTCATTGAATTACGTAACGTAAACGTAGGAGCATCTTTTAATACACAAACAAACTGTACTATGCATGTGTTTCAAGTTATGAGCATATCTCTATATTCGCATAAAATTTTAATAAATATGTCTATGTGTAACTCACAGTAGCCTATTATCATTATGTATACTAATATAATCTTTTTTTTTATATATTTTTTCATGATCTCTCGATGATCTCGAATCAAGTGAGTGAAGAAGTCAGGCGGTGGCTGGCAATTTCTATCTCTATTCATATTGGTCGCAATCAAGGCACTTTGTTCTAACTTTTACTTAAATTTGATTTATCATGAAAAACACACTATTCAATAGCTCTTTGTAATTAAAAGGGCAGATAATTATTCACAAAAACTGAAGAAAAAAGAAAAAAACAATCTAAAACTGAGCAATCGACGCGCTAGCGTACCTGATTTATCCCAAGTTGTTTTTTTTATATTATAGCCTTCTCAAGTCCTCTCGAAGAGTGTTATACATATGGCTCTTCCCTCTGCCTGATACTATACAATGGTACCAGCCAGAGAGGTTCCCTATAGTCGCGGTGCATGTGCATCATATCGGAATGTAGTGCACATGCATCTCGACTGGACCTACAGTTTAATTATACAGTGCGAAACTGTATACAGTGGGATCTGCACCACTGGAGCTTTGACGTTATAAGACATTTCTGTATATAACATACAAACGTATTTATCCCAAGTTACCAATAACGTTTTCAGCAATTTCACAAGCTCATCTTGAAATTCCAGTCAGCAACTCTTGTTTAGCCTGAGACCAAACTCAAAAATTCCATATGCTTGTCTCTCAAATAAATTAGCTCGAGTCGTTTTCGCACGAGATCCGTTTAAGGTAGTTCAAATACTATTTTATTAGGATAATAATGTAAGAGCATAAATATTTAAAAGTTATATAGAAAATAATAAAAACCATGTTTTCTCAAACAAATGCAAGCATTAATTGCTCGAATATTAATTAAAGAAAAAAGCATCAATAATTATTCTCCTATTCTTTATTTTTTGTTTGATCTATAACGAAAATTAACGAAACAAGGCTTATTTTGTTCGTTGAGAAATTTCAGGGGGAGTAACGGTAGAAAAATTTATGATACGATTTACCAGAACGGCGCTAGATCAGTTTGTTTAAGAAAATCACTTGTTCCGGACGTAACCGAGGGCTACTAGGGATAAGAGCAAGTACAGTGTATTTATTCTTTATTAATAATGTATTTTACCTATTAGTAAATTTAGCGAACGTTTCTCCGCCATTTGGCTCTCATATGCGCGAATCGACAAGGCGATTCGTGGCTTCAGGCCAATACGGTTAGGAGTGATTTTATAATCATTCCTAGACTGCCACGACCCCCTCTAGGAGTTTTACTCCGCGGATTTTGAGGGTCACTTTCAGTGCAGAGAGGCTAAAGGGCCGATCTGTGACTGCCAGGCCAGAGAGTCGATTGGCGGGAGGCGTTCGCGCGGGCACATGACTGCGTGTGTATAGCTATAGATATAGAGGAGCGCGCGCACTGCTTCGAGTCCCTTCGGTAGTCCTCGGGAAAGCATCTTTGTTTTAGCGGGCCCGAGTTTTCGGCGGCGTTTAATGAGTAGAGCGTCAGTTCTCGGCGACAACTTGTGAGAGAAGGTCACACCAGGACCGATCGTTAGGAGATTTCAATAAAGTTATAATATCTGATCAACAATGTTTTCACAGTTTATTTTTGAACCTTGATGTAGTCTTGTCCCGTACATCACTCAAATTTTAATAAACAAACTGATTTATCGTACTACACCCCCTTAAATTTCTCTTTAAGCCACGTTTCGTAAAAATAAAATTTGTGCATCAAGACTGTCACGTATCTTTAGTCAAAACACCTACTTACGTGCAAATAAAATCCAAAGATGGAATCTATTGTGAGTCGTCTATCGAAGAAGGGGGATGCAGAACTGACAATCGCATTGCAAAATAAGCACTTACTATTTTGGCCGCTTAGCTGTGAATAAATGCCGAGACCGGACATTGATCGTGTAAACTACAGGTATTTTCTCAACAACTAATTCTGGAGTCACAGGATTCAGAGGTCAAACTTTCTTGGAAGTAAGGTCAAGAGAGAAAGAGAGAGTATTTGATGGACGCATTGAAAATAAATCAATACGAAAGAAGTAACATTTGCAGAATTTAACAGAAATATAATTAATATAGTACTGATGAAATTATTTTAAATTACTAATATTTTTCACTGTCGGGTCATTTTTAATATATGTTTAAAGATCATAACTTTTAAGCAATATACAAAAACAACAGTTGCACTTAATTATGAATTTGAGGTGACCGAAAAACTTAATTCTGAGTAGTTAAAATTTGATGAATGCGCATGCCTAATTCACGTTAGTTATTTGTTTATTAATAACAGAAATAATAATTTTTGGCGTTTTTATGAACAATTCTCACATTGCGATATCCGTCATAATTTAAGCTGATATACTGTAATTGGTTAGTTACAATGAGAAAACAAAGCGTTGATTTGGCAATTTTTAATGGATCCTATTACAGTATAATAAAAACCCTTCATGTTAGTTATGGTCTATGGCCAGAATTAGGGAAAACGAGAAAATTCATTTCTTTAATATTATTCTTTACAACAACGTTGTCACTATATATACCGATTGTAAGTATTGGGCATTTCTTATACGTATGTATATTTTTGTAAGACATTCCATTTTATATTTTATTTTATTTGGACCTCAACCATTAGTGTAAATCCGGTAATGATTGTATTTAAATATTTTTCATGATACACGTGCACGAAAAAGGCCACTTTCCATGCATGTAATATGAATGGAAAATCGAGTTTTTCTCAGCAGCAGGAAAAAACTACTGCCTTGAGAGGAAAAAGTCTTTTCGTCCCAAGGGAGTAGTTTTTTCCTCACTCTGCAGCCTATATCCAATGGATGTGTGTGTCTATATAAGTATTTCAAAATTTTCAAAATTTTTTAAATTTTCAATATACTATTGTTTTACTTTGAAAAGTCCTCGAATTTCCCATTCCTTTCATATGCATGATAAGTGGTCTATTCGTGCACTTACCATAAAAATTACGGTGTGCAACAAGGGGGGAGTGTCTTTATCAGACTCGAATGATTTTTACGCCTACGGCGCCCTAGACTCCCACTCGTGCTCCAAACATCACCCTCGCTAGAAAAAGCCAATTTTCCCCCCAAGTTGCACAATATACTATTATTTTACAGATTGCTGGTATAATATATTATTCACATCGTAGTGAGTGGGTAAAAGTATTAGAAAATGTAGTAGGAATATTGTATAGTTTAGTGACCTTGCTGAAGTATATTTCATGTCATATGTTTGAAGAAAGGGTGAGTGTCATTTTTTATTTAAATTACATTCCAAAATAATATGGTGCATATTATATGTAAATTTAAACCGACATTTTTCACTTAGATTAAACGGCTTTATAACCGAATAGTATGTGACTGGGAAAACTTGACTAATAAAAATGAGATAGACATTTTACACAATTACTCGAAATATTCACGAACCTTTGCAATCTTTTATGTTGGTATCGATGATCAACATTTTTTATATTTCAGTGTGAAATATACACATATACACAATATACGCGATAGACTTATTTATTTTCTAGATAATTTATAGTGCAATAGGATGGATAATAATCTTATGGTTACCCTTTATTCCCATCATAATGGATCAACTGGCCCCCCTGCAAAATGAAACTAGAATACGCATCGAACTTTATCATCCTTATTATTTTGGCATTGTTGACATGAACAAATATTATTACCATGCGTACATTTTTCATGGCCAAGTGATCTACGGAATCAGCACCATAGCCGTAGTCACCGTTGATACCATGTTCGCAGCTTGCATGCAACATGTTTGCGGCTTGTTTGCTATATTGTGGTAACTACTGCATTCTATCATTTGAACATAAATGTTCGTTTAATCTGCATGATAATCAACGTATAGAAATTTATTCTTGCTTTTTGAACGAAGTTATAGATTAGAGCAAATTGGTAGTAATACAAAAGGTAATGAAATGAGAGTAAGTGACGATAAACAGGCTTATCAAGGTATAAAATTCGCCAATGAAATGTACAACAATTGCAGAAGTTAAGTATTTTCATTTTTCATTGTTATTATAATATCAAAAAGAATTTAGTTAAATGCGTATCAACTGCGCTCCAAGCACTTTATGAGAGAAATTAAATAAGTGCATATTGGTCCTTTTGGCCTAATTTAATATGTTCCTAAGAATTCGTTTGTTATTCTAACTTTAAGCATTCTTAGTTTTTCTTTTAGTTATATATTTTTATTTTTTGTTTACTGTGACTTCTCAACAATAGCAAGCAACTGTTGCGTATACATTACCCTACACAGCGTGAAAATTAATCATATTTATATTTTAGATTCATTGATGGTGTATGGAATTCCTTTGGTATCACTATCTTGAACTTTGTGTCATCTATTATTTTTGCAACGGCAGTACTTCTTTTTGATGTATAAAAAATAAATTACCTCACATTATAATGAAACCTTATAACTAACAAAAAACAAACTTTTGCAGTTATTATTTTATCGCATTCACTTGTATGAAAGGATCATCCTTTCAATACTTATTATGGGTATACTACTCCTGCTTCTCCTTCTAAGTTGGTTATTTCAACAAGTAACTGATAGTAGCGAAAACGTTTTCAAAGCTGTGTAAGTAGAAAAGTAACGACGAAATATTTTTTTAATCATTTCCTGGCAAAATATTTCCAAAGACCGACCAATGCAAAATTGAGTGTTTTATGCATTTCATCCGAAGCTTTACGCGAGTGCTTATGTGCGCGTTACTACGCGTGTTTCGTTTAGGTGAGAAATTGTACGCACAGCCTTCGTCGAAAATAAAAAACAAAACATTCAATTTCTTTAATCGAGAATTTCGGTGATAATATTTACCCGGAAATCACCTGAACACAATAAGGCAGTATTTGGCAAAAAATTATAAGCGTCTATTTTAATCAATATTTATTCAGGTGCTGTAGCTGTTGGTATAATCTATCTGTGAAAGAACAAAAATTAATGTATTTACTAATGTTAAGAACATTTAATTCTATAAAACTAAGGGCTGGAGGACTTATAGAAATCAATCTACAACAATACGCATGGGTAAGAAACGCACCTTTCTACATTGACAAACTGATAACAAACCTCAAACGCAACTTTTCTAAAGGTCCATTTTTTCTATTTATTCATGTGTGTGTGCGTGTGTGCGTGTATATATATATATATATATATATATATATATATATAGAGAGAGAGAGAGAGAGAGAGAGAGAGAGAGAGAGAGAGAGAGAGA
>QLSS01000056.1:654419-675851 GCA_024372645.1 Trichomalopsis sarcophagae | reverse complement strand
AGAGAGAGAGAGAGAGAGAGAGAGAGAGAGAGAGAGAGAGAGAGAGAGAGAGAGAAAGAGAGAGAGTAATTATATGTAAAGATAGATCATAAAATAATAAGAACTATATAATTACAATTGTAATTGATACTGCAGGTTGTCAAAACAGCAATATCTTATGCTATGGTTATGCAATCAGCGAACACTTAAATTGCTTCAAACTCATATCTCTATTATAATTTTTCTTGACGACAGTAGTATTTCATAGTTGAATACAAATATTTGTAAGTATAATTATATACAATAAAACTCAAATATCTGTCTAAATAAATAATAATGTTATCAATTTCAGAATTTTTTGGTATTCACCATTAATGACGAATCCTGTAAAATGTTCATATATTGGTAACTTTAAACTGACCAAGCAAACATCACCGATGTCAACTCTAACGGTGATTAAGAGATAATTATCTTTTATTGCATAAAAGACTTCGGAATATACAGCAATGCATGAACTTAATAGTTGAATAATTTATATTATGAAAGTGAACAATACACTCGGATAAGTGTTAAAAATTAATTTTGAATGAATTTTAAAATGACGCAACGTTTAATTTTGTTTGCCAAGATTACCGAACCTCGCAAGAAGATTTCAGTTCTAAATAGTCTAAAAGTTCTCATTGAATTTCATAACATCTTTATAAATATTTGAACAAACTACACTGTATATTCATTTTAAGACATGCATATATTTGTATACAAAGTACTATCAGTATCTGAGCACAATCGCAAAAAAATTAAAATAAAAATTTCTATATGCAACTTATGTCTATTATAATTTTTTGCTAACAACCCTGGTAAAAAAAAGAACCATCTCTCCTGGTTGGTCCACGTACTTTCGGCTATTATGATTCGCCAGCGGATACCGCAAAAATTTTATGCCAATCAATGTACAGTATTTTAATCGTATAAATAGGCTACCTCACTTATTCTATACAGCAAAAATCTAGAAAGAGCATTATATTGGCAGAAGTATAGCATAAAAAGTTTGCAATTGAATTGCTGATTCTAAAAATGCCTTGAATCTTGCAAAATTCTCAGTAGTTGTGCGAAAATAGTGCTGGTTTGAGTAGCGGCGCTCCTCCGCATGCTCTCCAAAGTGTACATTTGAACTTGGGGTAGTTTGCATTCTGTTCTTCTATTGGTGCTTGGCGGCCATGACAGTGCTAACGCGTGAAACTCCGCGCGTCCAAACCTCATAGATATTTATAAAAAAATTTAAATATATGTGTCTATATGCAATTCACAATAGCCTATCATGATTCTCTCTGCTAATATTAACCAATAATGCTCTCAGCAGAGCCTTCCGCCCTCCCTGAAGTTCTTCCCAAATTAGCAGTCGGCAGCTCTCCTAGGGTCTGGCGCCAAAATCGAAAATTCCATATTCTCCTTTCGCGAAGAAACCAGGCCGACTCGTCTCCGCGCGCCTGGTTTGTTCGAGCCAAGCTTTGTAAATATAAAACGCGCGCGTCAAGGCTTCCACACATTGTTCGTCAGAACACCGCACGTGCGAATAAAATCCAAAGCCGGGGGAAATTCTGAGGCATCCGTCGAAGTATCGGACGCAAAACTGACAGTCGCATACAAAGGAAGCACTCACTATTTTTGGCAACGCTTAGCCTAAGAATAAAAAGGCCACTTGTGGGACACAAGCCCGAACAGAGATTGCATTCGAGAGTGTGTGAAGCGAAGGTGTTTTCTCAACGCGGATTCGTTCTGGAGACACATGAAAAAAATCTATCAATTATTTCAATGAAAATGTAATTTTAATTTCTTGTAAAAACCTTCAACACTTATGTTAATAACGTTTATGTCTTTGTGCATTTTTATCAAACTTTATCAAATTTCTTATTTTTCAACTTTTGTACCATCAATATGTTTTCTTCTAGGAACCTAAATAACTCGGTAACTCATATTTTGTCGTTGATAAATGCATCACACTGTATTCGAAAATTATGACTCACAATGAGGCAAGTTAAAAAATGTTGACGCTCATACATCGTAATCGAATCAAAGTTTTCGATTTCTAACGCTCATTGTCAAGGTGCCCCCTTTATTAGCACTATTAAAAGAGATAAGCCTGAATTCTAATAACTAAGAATACTACGTTAGTCATGAACTTTATACAAAAAAGCCATGTGTGCGGTATATTGTGAATTCGTGGAGCATATACGAAGAATACTTATCACATTTTTTTCCGTAATCAAACAACTATTTACAGATAAGAAATAAGATAAGTATGCGCAAGTAACTAAAGTAACTAACCAGCAAGTGTTTCGTCTAGTTAGTATTGCTGCTATAGAAGGTATCTGAGCTCGATAAAGGTAAAGGATCTGAAGCTCAAACAGATAAGCGTAGGAAATTTTAATCGGTCATTTCTGATAACTAAGAACAGTCTAACAGCTTTTAATGAGTCGGAATCTTTAAAAAAACGCGTATTATTAAATCCATGACAACAATGACGAGGTAGCCGTGAAAGTGAAGGCCATGTAACACTTTTTAGTTATTTTATATCTGTTAACTTGTGTGACGTAAAGAAAGTCTTATAGCATTAAATAAACACTGCAACGTATTAAGGAAATAAAGCTATAGTATAGTATCCGTATAAATTAAGTTATAACTTGTTTATATTCCAAATTTGATATTATCTATTATACATTAATGCAGTCAAATCGAATTATGCCCAACTCCTTCCACTCCCCCAAGGAATAAGTGAAAGAAGGTAAAAAATTATAAAAAATAATTGTTATTTTTAGTATCACTTGTGTTGTGTTGCATCAAGCGCGTCGCACTTGACATATCTTAATTCGTATCTTAAGCATCATAAAGTACACAACAAAAAAAAACGCAACTTGAAAATATTGCATCCCGTTTCACCGAGGAATTTAAACTGATTTTGAAGGAAAAAAGTTGCCTTTTTCACGCGGTTGATGCGAGGCTAGTGAGGTAATTAACCTTATCTTTTCCCACTCCAATTATTTAAAAGTCTTACAGCGAGCTTAAAGATTTCACCGCTTCTTACGCTTGATCAGTATTATCAGAGCAAGCAGACAGCTTAAAGCGTCGTTTACATACCGTCTGGATACCTTAGTTCCCAATTGTTGAGTTGTGACTCGTTTTTTATGATGAACAAGGTCCTGTTTACTGACATTCGAAGATGCTGTAAGTGTGCAAAGCAATGTGTATTGTTATATAGAAGGAACAAAATAGTGATCGTTACTAAAAATTACTCATTTTATTTAATCGTGTTCAAAGGTATAAACGTTTCGCAGCGATACATATTCGCACTGATGTGCTTCTTTGCACTGTTTAATGCGTTTGCAATGCGTGGTTGTCTATCGATTGCCATCACGGAAATGGCAATGTCCACAAACAATGACGAGGGCCCCGTCGACGATGAAACCTGTTCGTACTCAGATGACATAGTGCCGAACAATAGTACCAATAGTACTGGATCCACCAAAGGTACTTACGACTGGGACGAATATACTCAGGTAATTATTCGATCAAAAAACTAAATCAATCTATATTTTATTAGTGTGATTGATCACAAAATAAAAAATACTCACACCGTAATAACAGGGCCTCATACTGTCGTCATTCTACTGGGGCTACGTGGTGACGCATCTCCCAGGCGGTTGGATAGCCGAGAAATACGGCGGCAAGCACACATTGGGCTTCGGAATTTTGTTAACAGCCGTTTTCACACTGCTAACACCTGCAGCCATCTACGTAGGCGACTCCACTGCTCTCATAATTCTGAGGATCTTCATGGGTCTCGGAGAGGGTACGACCTATCCGGCGATCAACGTGCTTCTAGCCAAGTGGACTCCACCCGAGGAGAGATCGAGAACTGCATCCTTCGTTTACGCTGGAGCCTTAATTGGCACGGTGTATGCCACTACTGTGTCTGGTTGGATACTGCAGTATTCGAGTATAGGATGGCCGCTGGTATTTTACGTCATGGGGACGATCAGCGTCATTTGGTTCTTCATTTGGCTGCCGGCCTGCTACAATAGTCCAAAGGATCATCCCTTCATTTCCGAGAAAGAGGTAAGCGCAATGGAGTGAGCTCAAAATGAAATGTTTGGATTATCGTATCTATTGGTCTCGAATTCATTGTTGCCAGGTAAACTACCTGAACGAGCGAATGAACGAGCACACCCACGAGAAGCCGCCACCAGTTCCATGGCGACACATTCTATCATCGAAACCCTTATGGGCAGTGATAATCGCGCTGATCGGCTTCAACTGGTCCATCCTCAGCATAATCACTGACTTGCCCAAGTACCTCAGCGGCGTGCTCAAGTTCTCCGTGGCGAACAACGGCTACCTCACGTCCCTGGTCTACCTGTGCATGTGGATCGGCGGCAACACCAGTCCCTGGCTCGCGGATTACCTTATCTCCAAGAAGAACGTTTCCACCACTAAAGTGCGCAAGTACGGCTCCGTCGTGGCTCTTGCCGTCTCGTCCTCCTTCATTGTCGCAGCCTCGTATGCCGGTTGCGACCGTGTGCTCGTTATCGGTATGTTCACCGTGGCGATGACGATGATGGGCGCTGCGTATCCCAGTGTCATGGTGAATCCCCTGGATCTCAGTCCCAATTACGCAGGGACTTTGATGGCTCTCACGAATGGATTGTCGGCTCTTACGGGAATCGCAGGACCTTACCTCATAGGGATCATGACACCGAATCAGACTCTGGGTGAGTGGAGGTTCGTGTTCTGGATTCTATTTGGGGTGTCGATCGTGAGCAACGCGATCTTTTTGGTGTTTGGAAGTGGAGATGTTGAGTACTGGAACGATCCGGAATTTGTGAGGAACGAGATCAGTGAGAAGGAGAGAAAGAGGTCCAATGCTGCATAAGCTTTTCATGTGTAATGTGTCGATTAAATTGTGAATTTTTTCAAAAAATTTTAAGGTGTACGCAGTCGTTGATTAGTCATAGTGTGTAAGAAAAAAGATGAATTTAAAATATTGTGATTGTAATGTATGTATGCAAACATTTTATTTTGTAAATAAATTAATTAGCGAAAATAGCCACCACCATACAACGAATAATATTATATTTGTTATGTGGCAAAGCAGCAATGAAGCAAGAGGTATCGGTTGCATGCAATAAAATGCGCCTGCACTCTACCATACATAGAAAAAGTAAGTGATGAATGAAGAATCTCTTTGAAATAAGTCGGTGTTGCCAAAAAACAATTGGCAGGTTTCTTCATCTGATACACTGTATTCATTGTCTATATGTATAATGTATCATGCGCAATTTATTATTTAAATAAGAATGAAAAAAATTAAGTAAAAAAAATTACATAATATACTCACGAGTTATATTTTGTCTTACATTGTACATTCGTTTTTGTACATAGCTTATTTCAAAAAAGACTGCGTTTCAAAACTATTTATTCTTTTCGATTTGTTAATATTCGTAAAAATTTGAATATTATTAAATCAATCATTTATTTCGTCTTCAATACATGCAGCTACGAATAAAATGACAGATTAAACTTTACTGCATGTGATCTTATATTTAAAAATCCAAAAACGTTAATATTTTAACAATAATCTACGAAACAATACGCATATTTTATAGAATTTCAATCATTTGTTCCAACAAGTATATTGTTTTAAATACACTTTTTCGAAATCTGATACATATTCAGGTATTAAAAGGCAGAACGATGAGTAGAATTTATGACGGTTTTCAAAGGAATTCAATCCCATGTGAATTGCTATTAACCAAGAATGAGCAGCTGTAACAAGATGCAAGTGTATATTTTATCATGTATAATCTATGTTCTAATAAAGTTTGTAATAGAAACATATACCAAAATAGAAATTAATTTCAAACATTCGTATTATTGAGAATTTGTTCATCATCAATTGTTCCAAAATCTCGATTATCATGATGCAGTTGACAGCTATTTTTTTGAGTAAACTTTCGTACTGCTTGATTCAGAATCGATTGATGAAATTGCATATTTATTAGTTTTTTTTTTTTTTAAATAACGAAATATAAATACGCAGGTGCACTATAATAAAAGTATTCTTGAATACCTCAATCTTCGATATGATAAAAATAAGGTGCATTATTCTATCATCTCCACAAAAACATATTCCAGTATTATTCTGATTGCTGATAACAGCATCTTTTTTGTGCGCAATCAAAAGTTTCATAATCTAAAAAAAGAGGAAAATAGTCTTATCTTATTAATGCTATATGAAAAATAGAAACTTATGATCATAAAGCAACATAATGATGTGCGAATTACTTATCCTTGTAAATATTATTCACTTAAAAGCTAATTATGAGATAAATATTTTTAAAAAATACTACTTTTGAAGATCTTTTTTTTCTTTTATCAAATAACAACGACCATAAATCATAAGTCTAATTATTCCATTTATTATTTCTTCTTTTGGCTTTAATTATACTTACGTGTAACAGTGTAGCAGCTGCTAATGCTATCATTGTGCAAAAATGAAAGCCTTCGACTAAGACTCAATTATCTAACGCTTCTTTCGCTTGGATCTTATCTCCGAACCTCCTTAGTGCTCTATTGCAATCGTGCTATTGCAGACTGCTTACCGCTCTCCACCAGAGCTGCATTAGGTAGAGTGCGGATCGATTTTGCGCATCCCATGCAAACAGTAAATAATAAATGTATGTAGCTTGTAATTATCAATGGGGAGGTTTATTTTAATTAAAACACAGCACATTTCCTTCGCAGAAACTAACTAAACAAATCATAAAGCATACAAAGTGATTCTCGTAATGTAAATGAATATCTCTGTTTCGTACATAGTAAATTGCGTTCTTGGAAACTGACATAATGTATGTTATATTTGTTTTCTAGCTCGTACTTTTTCATAATTTTAAAATTACAAAAATATACACATTCTTGTAAATTGTAAATGTAAATATTGTTTATAGATCAATTACAACTAACATTCATGAAAGACATGAATTTTTATAGTATTGTTTTTTATGTAAAAAATAAAAGCATTATACTTAAATGAATGCTTGAAATATATCACCCAAGTCTAAAACAGCTTCGCTTTCAGTATTATTCACATCGTAGTTATTTTAACATGGGTACGATAAAGAGCCCTTATTAACGCCTGAAACCACGAGAAAAACAAAATTATAAATTATAGTCGTACCTAACAAAATTTAATTTAAACTGGTTAAAAAACGTGGATTTTAATAAATAAAACTAGCATCAAATAAAAATTAAAGAAAATATAGTAAAAAGATGGAAAATTGATCGTTACCAGAAAATTACTCAGTAAAACTTAATTGTATACACACTAGATATAACATATATTAAATATCATTAATTTTACTGAAGATTATGAATAAGCAACTCCGCACCCTTCTCATAATAGTTAATATGAAACATGACCGAAAATCTAATTGATTTTTTGCAAGTATTTAATGTACAATGAGCATATAATTTTTAATTTACACTCTTTTTTTTATTAATAATAAAAAGAGTTACTTTTTTATCCTACATTGATATTTGTTATACTCCGAGCGTTATTTAATGAAAGAATTGATGTAAAAAATGCTGTATTAGTAATTTATGAAGGCAATCGTCAAAATGGAATTCGTAAGAATGATGCAGATTTTATTTAATTTGCATATAAAATACGTCGATGGAGTAGTGAATAAGGACATTTTTGTTCCTAATCTGCACAATAATTTTAAAAGCAAACAAAAGTTAATTTTTAAAGATGGTTATTATCTTATAGCGAGGGTATATTTGAATTTATAACTTTCAAGAAATGTATTACGTGGTACAACTTTTGTAAGAACTATATAGAGACACTTTATATATTCATTAAGTTTGTTACATTAGTTTTACCTACATGATTTAACTGACCATCACAAACGACGTGTAAGAAAGCATCGTCCGCACTGTGATTATACTTATTGAACAACATGAGTATTATGATTTCTGTATACGGCACAAACACAAAAGAGGCATTCGAAAATAAACTACTTTCGAGATCCAGTACGGGATGATATTTCGATCAGTGTCATCAGGCCATGCACTTGCACTCATTCTACGTATTTTTGCGTCTTCCTCCATTCTCTTTAAGCCTATGTAGCTTAAAATACAGAAAGAATGTGATACGGTATCGAAAACTAAGTGGACCTTGGCGCATTTTCTTTGCCTGCACAGTCTTGAAGAGAGCGGAAAACACGCAAAAATACGTAGGGTAGAACTTCCGGCAGTAGCTGCTAAGGGTTGAAATAGCGCCACATATCTGTTAAAATAAATCGCGTATTTCGTGGGGTACCGATAACGCCTGATAATCGCGTTTTCTCGACAATTCGATCCCGGGACCAACAGCCATGGCTCTCTACCACATGAGCTATCGTAAACATTACAAATTTAATGTAATACACGACAAGAATCTCAGAGGTAAACTAACACTATAACATAAATAATTCACGTTAAAAAATAACATCTTTTAAATAAAACTGGTATTGGAGACAGTCTAACCTATTTGGCTTATATCTAATAAAACTTTATGATTTCAATATACATTATTTCTTTACCACCTAAGAAACAACTAACAGTAAAGAAATATGGATTAACTATTAACGCATATGGATTTATTCCAAGCAAGCGTGGCGTACGAACTTCAAATGCACACATTGATTGACTATAAAGAAATACTTCTCTCAGTGTATTAACAAAACCGTAATCTCAAAGTTTTGAAATTATGATTCTTAGAAAAAAAATGCATGAAACTATACAAAAAAATTAAATCATGGAAAAATTGTACATTTAAATCAAAGTCAAGAACCGCGAAAAGCATAAATAATATCGAGACACTGCACCCTCTCGATTCTCGCATTCCACCACGATAGCAAGTTAACCAGAGTAGATAGATGCAGAGGAAGCCTGGCCGTGTTACCGGTGCGCAGGCGCATTTCCGGCAAGCATAGCAGCCGCAACAGCAGCGCCGAGCTTGCCAAGCCGCGAGGGAGAGCGAAAGGGGCGCAAAGACGTGTACGCGCGAGCGCGAGAAAGAGGGAAACAGCGGGACCGAGCGGCGGCGAGGGCACGAAGAGAGAGATACTTCACTCGGGTGGTCTTGCGCTACGTCTGCTTCGTCTCGCATCGCAACCCCCGGCACGGGAGCTGCAAGCTGCTTTCTTTCCACCTAAACTTTCATCAACTGACCGCAAGCTCTCACAGCAGTGATCGTCGCGACGTCGTCCTATTCGAGGTGAGTGCAAGCTCCGTCGCAAGCTCAAAAGCTCGGGAGAATTAACGAAGCCGCGTAAGGCATTCGTGCCGGCTCGCGCAGACGTATTATTGATCCCCGGCCGGGCGACTATCGCGAGCTTTCTGCAAGCTCTCTGTCTCGCTCTCGTCGCGATAAAGCTCCTCTAAAACGGCGTGAATTTTTCGCGACAGGTCGAATGTTCGGGAACGAGCGAGCGCTCGAGCTTTGTTCTGGGATATTTTTGCGTATTTGGCGCTGCCGCCGTCGCGCGCAGTGGGGAGACAGAGAGAGAGAGAGAGAGGACGGGCTTGAGCTTTCGCCAGTCGAAGCATCGGGGTTAGGTGGATCGATCTCGCAACCGTACGGCCATTACGGAACTGCAAAGAGGGGCGTTGTTGTGCGACGTGTGTAAAAGTACTCTCTGGCGCGCGAGAACCGCCGCTTTTATTGCACGATTAACGCAACCGGAACGACCTTGACTTTCTGATTTCTTTCCCCCCAGGTGTTGGCGTAGGTTTTGGGCGAATTTCTCTTCTCTTCTCGAGGGCGTTTCGAAGAAAGATTTCCGGGCTGGGGGAAGGGGTGCAATTCGAGCTACAAGGTGTACGTCGCGACTCGAAGTTTAATGCCCTCACTCGATTTTTCTTCGCTGTACACACGAGGAGGCTTTTTTCCGTTGGGTCGCCGTGACTCTTGATGACGAGGGGATTTTTCGTGTGTATAGCGACTGGAGAGGCAGTGGCTTATTGAATCGAAAGGCCGGGGAAACGGAGCCTCGCGAGGCTTATGAAAAATGCAGGATGTACTTTATCGATTAAATTATGTTTGATATGAAATTTAGTTCTCGATATATATGGCGCTTGTACGTTCGCGTATTAAATTAGGAACGTTTGATATGGACTCAATTATGCGAGGTAGGAATACGCGTAGGGGTAATTGAGCTGACGAATTCATATAGCTGATTATTGGCCCGAATATGAGCGTCTAAGTGCATAGACACACTAATTGACATGGCATTACGTATTTGTGACTTTGTTAGATCGATGGCCCATTATAGTTTCTTTTATTCGATATCCTAATTGCGTCACGTTCGTCAAACTGTAGCTCACCGCGATAGTCAGTGTATTGGAACTAAATGACGCACTTATATCTGTAACTGTATATAGGCTTACGTCAGGCTAAATACTACAATGAACAAATCTCATTTCGAGATACGTCAATTCTAATTTCTTCTCTTACGATAGATATAAAGCTCACAACGAGGCATTAAAATCATTATTTCGAAAATCTTGCAGACTAGTCTGAGTCACAGCTAGCCAAAATGGGCAAGGAGAAGATCCACATAAACATCGTGGTGATCGGCCACGTCGATTCCGGCAAGTCGACGACGACCGGCCACCTGATCTACAAATGCGGCGGCATCGACAAGCGTACCATCGAGAAATTCGAGAAAGAAGCCCAGGAGATGGGCAAGGGCAGCTTCAAGTACGCCTGGGTACTGGACAAGCTGAAAGCCGAGCGCGAGCGCGGCATCACCATCGACATCGCCCTCTGGAAGTTCGAGACGGCCAAGTACTACGTGACCATAATCGACGCGCCCGGACATCGAGACTTCATCAAGAACATGATAACCGGCACGAGTCAGGCCGACTGCGCCGTTCTCATCGTCGCTGCTGGAATCGGTAAGTCTGCCAACTTGCGGCTTTGGCGTCCGACTCGATTTGGCAGAAAAGCCCGATTGCGCGAGGCTTAACGCGACTCTGTTGCTAAAGTTAATGATAAAATTGAAAGAAAAAAATAAATAACAACAGGTGAGTTCGAGGCCGGCATCTCGAAGAACGGGCAGACGCGCGAGCACGCGCTGCTGGCCTTCACCTTGGGCGTCAAGCAGCTGATCGTCGGCGTCAACAAGATGGACATGACCGAGCCCCCCTACTCGGAGGCGCGATTCGAGGAGATCAAGAAGGAGGTGTCGTCGTACATCAAGAAGATCGGTTACAATACCGCCTCGGTGGCCTTCGTACCGATCTCCGGCTGGCACGGCGACAACATGCTCGAGCCGTCGCCCAAGACAGCCTGGTACAAGGGCTGGAAGGTCGAGCGCAAGGATGGAAACGCCGACGGAAAGACGCTCATCGAGGCTCTGGACGCTATCTTGCCGCCGTCACGGCCAACCGATAAGCCGCTGCGCCTGCCGCTGCAGGTGAGCCTCAAAGTCTAATTGTTAAAGAAACTACTGTCGAAAATTGAAATATCACGCCGGTCATCAGGACGTCTACAAGATCGGCGGAATCGGCACCGTACCGGTGGGCCGAGTCGAGACCGGCATCCTGAAGCCGGGCATGGTGGTGACCTTCGCCCCGGCAGCTCTGACCACCGAGGTCAAGTCCGTGGAGATGCACCACGAGGCTCTGACCGAGGCTCTTCCCGGCGACAACGTCGGCTTCAACGTCAAGAACATCTCGGTCAAGGAGTTGCGCCGTGGCTACGTAGCCGGCGACTCGAAGAACCAGCCGCCCCGCGGTGCCCAGGACTTCACCGCTCAGGTCATCGTCCTCAATCATCCGGGACAGATCAGCAACGGGTACACGCCTGTGCTCGACTGTCACACCGCTCACATAGCTTGCAAGTTCGCCGAGATCAAGGAGAAGTGCGACCGTCGTACAGGTATGAGAGCTTTTTACGATTAACCTAAATGATTGATAGCGATTTATTGTTCAATTTGTTCAACGATGCGATCGGTTGGGAAAAGGTAAAACAACGGAGGAGAATCCGAAGAGCGTGAAGACAGGAGACGCGGCCATAGTGCTGCTGCAGCCGACGAAGCCCATGTGCGTCGAGGCCTTCCAGGAGTTTCCGCCGCTCGGCAGATTCGCCGTGCGCGACATGCGGCAGACCGTCGCTGTGGGGGTCATCAAGGTGGGCTGTATTAAAATTAAAAAATAAATGAACGAATAAAGCTTGTACTGATAGCAACGAAACGAATTTGCAGAGCGTGAATTTCAAAGATCTCCAGGGCAAGGTAACAAAGGCCGCGGAGAAGGCCCAGAAGAAAAAGTAACCATCAAGCCTCCTCGGAAGTCCAGAGCGTCGCCGCGAGTTATTCGCTCCTTTTCTTCCTCAGCCGAGCCGTAATCGTCACCAGCAGTCATCGTCGTCAGCCATCTCGGCGAGCGTCAGCGATCGTCAAGCGCACCAGCCGCGTCATCATCATCATCATCATCATCATCATCATCGTCATCGTCAACAACATCAACATCAACATCAACATCAACATCAACATCAACAACAGCATCATCATCAGCCGACAGATCCACGTTGCTGCCAGCCAGCCTCGACTTGCGGGCTGTCCTCCAAATCGTCAGCTCGCACCTGCTCCTCGGGACCGTACCTACCGGTCATCCTGCACTACCCGGTCGTCCTGAACCCGCGCATCTACCCTCACCTCCACATCCAGTTCACTCACGCCCCTCGCACGCCCCACATATGCTAGGCCAGGCCCGAGCACCGCCAGCCCGCGCAGCAGTAGTGTGTGCATGACAGCGCGTACTCCTCGCGTCTTACTCCACGAGTCGCGTGTATATCTTATTCGCGAGTCGCTGTCATCCTCGACGCGCCCTGTAAGTCTGTTACGGAGATTTGATTTGATGGAATTGAGAGAGAGAGAGAGAGAGAGAGAGAGAGAGAGAGAGAGAGAGAGAGAGAGAGAGAGAGAGACAGAGAGACAGAGAGAGAGAGAAGAGCCACTGCTGTTGGCGTCTGCTGGATCATCGGCGCGGCGAGATATTAAGCAACGCTCCTCTTCGTCGCGGTGTTCTGCGATGCCCGGGAAGAAAACGGGAAGTGTATCGTCGTCGTGCTTGCAAGCTTTTTCGTCCGAATCGGAATTTTATCATCGGCTGCACGAGAAAATCCTTGAAAAAACGTTGAAGCTATAGGCGTATTATGCCTACTGTACCGTTATAATCTTGGCGCGCTGCCCTCCTCCGAGAATTCAGCTCTCTAGCAAACTTAAAAAAAGAAACGTCACTCCCATCGGCTTCTCTCTTTGTAGCCTCGGAAATTATCGGAAATCGCGGAAGCGCGAGGCAAGATTTTTCGCGCTCCCGAGCGTGAACCGACGCGATAATGTCATAAGCGACGACGACGACGACGAAGAGGAGGGATGTATTGTGAGAGAAAAAATAAAAACGATGGAAAGATCGCAAGGTGAGAAAGAGAGAGAACAGAGAGTATAATGCGCGCGGATATGGTAGGACAACAGCGTATATAGCAAGTCCCCTCGAACTGTATACTCCGGCGTAGTTAGGTTTTTCAATTGATCATCGGGAGAGACCTTAAGTAAATAACGAGGAAAATCGAGATTGAACAAAAAACAAATTATTATTCGACACGAGAGTGAGAGGAAGCGAGAAGAACGAGAGACTTTCCCGGGAGCTTCGAGAGGATCCGTTGACGAGCCAGATGTAGCGTAGTAGTTGTAAGTTTTTATCGAAGATCGTTTACCTTTTGTATACGAGATTTTTTTATGGATGCGGGCTATTTTGATATTCGAAGAGAAAATTTTCTTAACTAAAATTCGTGATATATTATATTGTGTATAATTGATTCGAGGACGCGCATATGTGACGACGGTATCTTTAAAAAGTAACGTCGGATTTTATTGATTTTTGTAATTTTATATGAAAAGCGCACATTTTGCACTCTTTTTATATATGTGTCCAAAAAACGGAAAAAAAATAATGAGACGTTTGGAAGTAAGTTTGAAAATTATAACGCCAACTCGATTGTTGATTATAGGAATACGTATGAGAGGGTTATGCCTGGAGAATTTATTTTTACTACCTACTCGTGTAAAAATTTATATACTCACTTCCTGTTGAAACGTTTTTTTCGAAGCGTAAAAAATTGTTATCTTTGAAAAATGCAAAAAAGTGATTCTGATTGATAAGCTCTCGATAATAATCAAAATACGTAGCGAATGAACCTTCTCGTCGTCGGAGATCCTCGAAAGCTCCCGGAAAACAATCGCCTCTATCGCAGGATTCCTCAAGGCTCAAAATACGTTTATTCAAAGTCACTCGAATCGATTGTGAATTATACCGTTCAAACATACTATCATTGATACTATTATTACTATATTATTGTACTAGCGAACATTATTTATACGATTACTAGTCTTATCGTTACAATTGTATACTTATTATTATACTCTATTTGTTATAAAAAAAAAGATGGAAAAAGTATCCCTCGTAGATGCGCAACTTGCAATGACGGACGTACTCGCAAAAGATGATCATCCATTTTTAGCGATCATATACATTATACCAGTAAACGATAACCATGACGGTATAATAATCTCAGGATCCGAGAACACTCAAGCTCTGAGGTGGTTGACTCGGACGGACTCGGATGATGATTACTCATTATACACGATGGAGAAAAAAGAGAGAGAGCTGTAATACGCGATCGACTCAACGATGAAAAAAAAAAACAAACAAAATAATAATCGGGGATCGTAACGGGCCTTGTAACTCCCAAGTCGCCATCCCTCGCTCCTCGCCCCCCAAGGACCCCAAGTGTCACGTATTATATATATAAATATCTAAACATTGTAGGCGCGTTCTGCGAATTGCGTTTACCCGCATTCCCCTCATAGCCAGTATTATGTTGGTGTAATAAAAGAAAAGAAAAAACGAGTTTTGCCACCATTCGTAAAGTTATTGATACAATAATACTTATATTCTGCGTTTGCAGCAGCAGTAGAGAGAGTCTATATATTGTCCTGTTATTTGCTGTTTAATTTTGCCTCTAGATTCGTGTAAGGCTTGATTATAAATTATGATAACCTTCTTTTTTTTATTGTATCGTTGATCGTTGCGAATTTTAGAGTTCTGTTATTTATTTATGTGTTTTTTTTAATTTCTATACTTGAATAAAGTTGGTGATGGATGCAATTCGATTTGGTTCTTGTCTTATGTTAATAGTTTTCAAGCTATAGATTCGTTCTTGAGGTACTGAGTACGTATCGTTTGCCAATGTCTTGACGAGTCAATACACATCAAGCGCCACTGGAATAAGGAAAACACATAGAAGAAATAAAGGAAGATTCGGTGTACGGTAAATATATATATAATTTATTTTTTCGCACAAACTCTTCTCTCAACGGTTTTTATACAGCTAAGCGTGGTATGTACAAATAATAGTTAATGCAGTATGTGGTGATCTTATAAAGAAGAAAAATTTTCTTTTTTTCTCTCTAGTGTAATGCAGGTCTCGGTCAGTCTTGTGTTGCTGAGGCCCGCTGCCCAGTAAAAAAAATCTCGGCTTCGCGCGTCGAGCTTTTTCTTTTTGCAGCTTTTGTTTATCAAACTTTACAGTTTTCATTATTTTTTTTTTCACTTCTTTTTTTTCTCTAATAATTACATCGTATATCAAACGCCTGTTATCCTCTTTTTTTGTTGGTTTTTCTTTCAAGTGTATAACATACGCTTTGTTGGTTTCTTATATCTTTCTTGTGATTGCGCATCCGAAATTCCGGTAAAGAATTACACTTTACTCTCTATAAATAAGGTAAAGTCGGGATTTGCTGAAGGGGCAGTGTACAGTATATGAGATAACGAAACCCACGCTATTTCGACGAAAAAAAAAACACTTTCTGACGTGTAATGAGTAAATGAAAGAGAGAAAATCATCCTGCCCTTTTAACAAATGACGATTGCTTGATTTGCATCATTTCTAATCCGTATATAATATCACAAATTTACACAGTTGGAAATAATACGCAATATATATTGGAAGGATGTATAACAAGAGTTTGGAAATGCGCCGTTTACTTTCTCGATTCGATTGAGTCTTTCTATTGCAAACGATTGAATATAACGGATTATTGCTGCGTTATATATGTGTGTATATTCAGCAAGAAAAATTTCAACTATTTGGATTACTCGTTTGTACATACCTACATATTATGTTTCGAGGTAAAACGTCGCATTTCTCTTTACATTTCGTTTAACAAAATTTTCACGCTAAAAATATATCTCTTAGTAGTTATCGTAAATTTAAAAAGTCTTCAACATTCATAAAGCTATTAAACGTAACAATTACGGCTTGAAAGAACAAAGAAAAACTGATCGTCGCCAGTTTTTCCGTTTACTTTCGTTCTCGAAAAAGTCAACAATACTCGTCCTGTATAAACCATCCGTCCTCTCGTCGTCGTAAGAATTGTCCGCACTACTGCTGAGTTAAACTAACAGCTGCAAGTTTCTCAAACTAACTGTTAATGAACTTTCCAACCGTGTAGATTGATCGTACAAACGCGCTTTCTTCCTCGAAATTCCGGTTTCACGCGTATACTCAAGCTTACATTACATAGGTTCATGCACAATCTTACAACAACAACAAAAATGTTAAAGACATGAATACATAATAAAACGAGAGTTCCGTCGCGCGGCAAAAAAGTCTCATGGGTAAAATTTGTTTTCACGTCGATGGAATATTCTTACAAAAGAGAAAAGACACAAAAGGGAAGAAAGATGTGTACGCGTGTACGTCTCTGTGTTCTCGTGTTCATACATTACACGTAATCCTAACTATTTTATCTCTCATCGAGTAAATGCTGCAGCAGACTTGGACGACTCGCACAAATATGCATATCGTCCCAGCTCGATGGGACATACAATTTACTCCCGGAGGCGAACAAACAAAATAATTCCATGGCAATCCGTCGACAAGGGAGTATAACGATAATATATTATACAACCGCAGTGTAACCTTTTAAAATTAAGCGCTACGCACATCGTACGTTATACAGTAAAAGTAAAGAGAATATTATAACATAGTATATAGCACGTTCACAACGCAGTCGAAATACTGTGGAGTATTCCCCGAGAATGAACAATACTACAAAAGAGCGTGTGAGAAACGTAAGTACGATGACACAGGTAAATAAAAGCTCTCTCTCTCTCTCTCTCGCTCTCTCTCTCTCTCTCTCTCTCTCTCTCTCTCTCTCTCTCTCTCTCTCTCTCCACTCGACGACGACGACGGTACTATACATATAGAGAAAAAATCCATCCACCGATCACAACGCACACGACACAGCCCAACACTCGAGTTCGCGATGCGATCGTCCATCTCGCGTGCGGCTGGCAGTCCGACCTCAGCCGGAGCCTCACTACTGAATCTGATGAGGCGGGCTTTGCTGGTGCGACCACCCGGTACCGGGTGACGCGTGATTGAAATTCACGGATATCGTGACGGGGTGAAGGACGACGTCCGGTCCGGAGATATCACCAGAGGTGCAGCCCATATGAGGCCTGAGAAGAGATGCTTCAAGCGTGAGGGGTACGTAGAAACCGCCGTTGTCGTGAAGCGCAAAGATGGGAACACCCTGAACAGGTCCGGATTGCTGCTGATGCTTGGGTGAAGCCTCGGAGCTGCTGGTGGGCGGAGGTGAGCTCGAGCTCTTTATCCTCTGGTCGGCGCTGAACCTCTGCTTGATCGAGTTCTTGAACTTGTAGTTGGCCGGTGGCCTCTGCTGCTCGGAGGAGCTTGCGGGGGTCAGCAAGAGGCTGCTGCTGCCGTGCGAGTGGCTGCTGTGGTTGCTGTCGTCGCTGACGAGGTTCGGCGGAGGGATGAGGACGCGACCGCCCTGGTGATGGGACGCCCGGGACGATGACTCGCTGGAGTCGAAGGACGAGACGCCGGAACTGGAGCAGCGGTCCGAGTTGCTGCTGTTGTTGTGGAGCAGCGTGTGGTGGTGCTGGTTAGATGTGGGGTTGTTGTTGTTGTTGTTGTTGTTGCTGCTGCTGCTGTTGTTGTTGTTGTTGTTGTTGTTGTTATTGTGGCTGAGGTGGCCGTTGCCGTTGACATTGTTGTTGGTGAGGAGGCCTATTCCGTTGCTCGGGGACGAGCCGTTGGCGCCGTTCGGACACATGGACGGAATGCCACCGTTGGCGTGAGCGAAGGAGCTCACGCCGTTGCAGGCTGAGCCGTTCGTGGTGGGTAGATCCACCGGATGGGGGAAGCCTAGCCTGTCGCCTGGAACCGCAGAGACAATGGGTTAGCAATGACCATAATAAAATAATCAACTGTTCGCTTTCATCAGAATAAAAAAGGTGTACTCACTGGTAGCGAGGATTTTGTCGCAGTGCTGCTGCAGGTGACTGATCAGCTGCACGCAGAGAGCGTCCCGGGCGAAATAGCCCTCGACCTCGACGAGGAAGTGCATCGTCTCGCTGAGACACTCCTGGTAGCCGAGCCTGTAATGCTCGGCGGCACTGGAGCCGGTGGTCGACGGATGGGACACGCTGTCGACGCTGTCCTCGGTGTGCATCGCGTGGACCGACGACACGGGCGTGTGATGCTTCGAGTCTGGATATAGACGCGATGGTTTCGTTAGCTCGACGTGGTTAAAAAAAATCTTATAATTGAATGATCCGGGCCCGTACCTTGGCGAAGACCCTGAAGATGCTTCATGTGACGAATGGCCATCTCGATGATCTCGGTCTTCTCGACTCTGCCCCTGCCCTTCTTCAGGTACTCGGCGGGGATGAGTCTGCTGAGATCCGCCAGGCAGTTGTTCATGCGATCTCGCCTGCGCTTCTCTATGATCCTGTGCGACATCGGATCTTGCTGAAACATCGAAACGCAATATGTTCAAAAGTGGATTCACAGTAAGGCCGTGATGGAAGATGTCGCCATCCTACGCCCCCATTTCCTTCCGGTTGAGCGACTTTTACGAATAAAACCATCAAACGAAACAAAAACTCGGATAATTTATATCAAAATCGAGCCTTCACTTTCAAAAGCATCGATAACGCGTGAAAGCCGCTTTTGATAAAATAAAATCCACCTGCTCGAGAGTCATTAGACGGCGTTGCGCAGTCAAACCCGAAACCGAAAAAAAATCAGATCCCTTTCTAATCTCTCCCGAAAAAACAATCTCGCGCCAGAATAAACCCGATATGCTGAACTGCATCAGAAGAGGGGAAGAAGAAAAAGGAAATTCACCTCTTTGGCAAGACAGCGCTTCTTCCGGGACGGCGGCGAGTGCAGCGCCTCGTCGCTCACCGGCGCGTAATACTGCATATTCAAAATGTTCTCCATGCTATGCGTAACCATTGTACACAAACTCTAAACCAATCACTTTTCACCGCACACTCTATTCCCTAAGCGAACTGTCTCGACAACTTCACCGTCGTACACTTCATTCGCACGGTTATCACTGTTGCGCCTCGAGTCTTCAGCAGACGACTATAGTATACTTGTACGAGTGCAGTGCGTACAAAACGCTAAAGAGACAGGTCAGCAGTGCGGAGCGAAGTAAAGCTCGCGAGGTTCGCGAGCGTAATAGCTGGTAGTCCGCGCAGCGGGTAGCCTCGAAGCCTCGCGCGTTTAAGCGCCTCCTCCTCGTGATGACTCGCTCGGATGCCCCCCCACTGCTCTCGTTCTCTCTCCTACCTCGGCTGCGCGCGAGTGTCGAGCGAATTATTATCACCGCATCCTTATGCCCGAGGAATAATGCGGCTACTGCTCTGAGCTCGCTGAATTCTCGCTTTTTCTTAACTGTCGGCGAATTTTCGGCTGTTTCGATATATAGCGATTATCCCTCCAGACGCTGCGGAATTTTTCGCGTCGACCAACTTTATACAGAGGACGATTTAAACCCTCAAACCGTCGCGAGTACACGCGCGCGCTGATAAAAGAACAAGGCTCGCAATGCAAGCGGTTCTTCGTCGCTTCTAGCATCATCAGCGAAACGTTACCTCGCACGTGACGACCGGGGGATATCCCCGCGAGAAAGAGGCAGAGGAGTGGGGCCGGCGCACGTTTTTCTCGCACGAGTCTTTTTTCCCCCCGCGCGCCCGCGCCCAAGAGAGTCCGCTTTCATTCAGGTGGGCTGCAAAACGTGCCGATTGCGTGCGCGTCGTGTTGTCGCGATGAGGCCGCGGTTTATATTTAGCGGAGACTGTCGCGCTCGCGCGGCTCTACGAGACGAGGCGAGTTTTTTTTCGCGATCTCTGCTCACGGCGGAGGGTTCTTACGTGCCGCTCGGCACATCCCGCGTATCAAGGTCAGCGGCGATTATTGACTCTCTTGACGTCACAGTGGGGCGGGGAGAGCGTATTGGCTTATTTTGCATATGGACTCCGCGCTCGCGGGAGGAGCAACTCCCCGAAAAGTCCGGGAAAGATAATCGCTCGTCGAGCTGTTTGCGAGGAGAAACAAAGTCTGAAGTTTCGCGAAGCGATAATGACTGTGTATAGAGTTGGACGTATAGAGGTCGAGCGGTTCAAGCCGGTATCTGCAGCCCACGCGTTTGATTGACCCGAAAATACGATGAGCTCGTGTTATTATCGGGCGGACGAGGAGCGTATACCTTGCGTTAAAATGCCGATCGTTCCATTCAAACGTGTACACGCGAATAGATCAACGGCGAAATCTCGCGACGAATGCACTTATTCAGCAACTCGATATACATACCCGTTCCGCAAGCATCGCACATATTTGTCTCTCGCGCGGAGAAACGAATAACTGGATATCGCCGGCTTGACCTCGCTTTTTTTCTCTCGCGCTCATACTCTCGCGGATAAGCGTCGCCGAGAGGAGAGGAGACGACTCTCTCTCTCTCTCTCTCCCTCTCTTGTTGTGGGGCCACCGCATGGGTCAATCGGCGAGTCCAGCTTTTTTCTGGAATCGTCCGATAAACCGTAGATGGCAGAGAGCACTTATGTACCCCTACTCTATAGCAGCCGGAGGATAACGAACCGAAGACTGGCGGAGACTCGATTATTAATGCGCTTGATTTTCCATACTACCAAGTGTGCATCGGCACAGCCCGAAAAGAAAGCTGCGACACGGCAAATTTTCCACTGCAAGGTGCAGCAGCGGCGGTGGAAAAGAATGTTTGGAAACGTGCGAGATGCAACGGCGCACGTGAGCGCAAACGGGACACTTATAAACGCAGTGGAAGCTTTTGCCGACGTCGCAGCGCGCATATCGTATAATAGCCGCGAGAGACTCTTGCTTCTAAACGTGCCGCAGTAGCTCGCTTGCGTAATGAAAAACACGCTTCTCCACGCGCGCAGCTCTAGAGAGAGAGAGAGAGAGAGAGAGAGAGAGAGAGAGAGAGAGAGAGA
>QLSS01000056.1:586305-643093 GCA_024372645.1 Trichomalopsis sarcophagae | reverse complement strand
CTCTCTCTCTCTCTCTCTCTCTCTCTCTCTCTCTCTCTCTCTCTCTCACTCTTCTGACTACGACGACGACGGGGCTATTAGTCTCTCCGTTTTTTCCATCTTTGCGCGGACTTTTGTGGGTCGACGTCGAGCCGAGGAATTTTCCGAAATTTCGACCAATTGTTGCACATTCCTGATTCCGCGGAGTCATCTTGTTTATAGGAGAACAGTCACTTCGGATTGAGAAACTTATCGCGTCTGATAAAATAGTGTACGTATAACACTATGCAAAGAAGCAAACAGGCAATTACAAAACAGCGTTGATATTCAATTTACGTTCCGAGCTTTCCTTCCCTAATACAGACCGTGAGCGGCTGCGCACGTGCATCGCTTGTGTGTTTACACGTACGCGCGGCTTTTTATAAACTCTTTTGCAAGTGCAGCGCGAGTTTTCCTACTATACGCTCGGTATATACCTATATACGACGAAAGGATGGAAGGCCGTGAAAAGTCGTCGCCGCGAGTAAATAAGCGAAGAATTCTCGTAAATAGCCTGCAGCAGGTGACGAAAGATTCCGGTTAGCTATTATATTTGAGGCTTCGATAGAGCAACGGCAGATTTTTTTTTTTTTTTTTTTGCTTGTCTTCTCGGAATTAATAGCGAGTCGTTATTATAACAGTTTTTAATATGCATGATATCTCGTGGTGTCTATCGTCAATGCCATCTGAGAAGCAGGAAGTCGTCGTGCGCGAGTGCAAGTGTTTGTAATGAGCTTTAAAGTTTATCGCTTATAAATCGGGATGATTGTTGCTGTGCGACACGATCACAATATATTGTTGTTGTGTGTACAACACTTGGAGAAATATATAATTATGCGACTTACTGGGTCAAGCGTTTTCACATACTTCATGTCCCATAACTCACACGACGTTTTGCATTATTGCGGATGAAAAATATGAGGCGTCGCGCTATAAATCCTGAAATTATGAATCATTCAAGTCCCATTTGTTGATATCGATCGAATCATATTATATCGGATGAAGTTATCTCGCGCTCTACATCTCCGTCGTTTTCTCTCTCACGCGTGTATGTGTGTTCCTTTGTTCGCATCTACCATTAATTATTCAAAACGAATCCAAGTATCAAAACCCTTATTCGTACATAAGTATCCTTGAAAAGCAACTATGAACACGAGTGCACGATCCAACGGTCGCACATAAGCATCGAGCTTACCTCACTCGATATCGCAAATCCATCATCCAACAATCACCCATCAATTAGCGAGCAATGAATATACATAGATAGAGAGCAGAACGTGATCGTATTAAACAGGTGCACTCCATCAAACGTTCCGCTCTACGTATCGTACTGTTGCTGCTAATTATAAAACGCCGCAAACAATACCATCGTTTAAAAAAAAAAGCACAGCACGCGAGCTTCGCTTGATGGAAATCCCGAGCGGCCTCGACTCTCTGTCTCCCATAAACCGACAGAACATAGCCTTTCTTCGCCTCATTAACCGATTCTCCGAGAGACACGTGCGCGAAAGCGAAGGTTCCTCCGATGTATAGGACAAACTGCTATTATACGTTTGAATGATGTGATAAGCGCTTGTCGATCTAATGGTCTTTTGGTTTTGTAATTGCGTTAAATAGATCGAGAAACGCGAGCTTCTAGATCCGCGCTGATTCTTTGCAAAAAAACAACCGTAAACTGCTTATACACGAAATATTCATGAGTTAAAAAAATACACAGACGTCAACTACGCAGATTCGAATCGAAGAACGCACGGCATTCGCGGAAAATCCGTCCCGTCCACATCCATAAATCATAAAATCTCGCTCGACATTCCAACTCCAAACCTGCAGCAGCGGCATCTGGCAATCGATCTCAATGAGGCTTTCCAGGACAGCATCAGCGGCTCGCCTTGAGAGCGCGAAAAGCCGCACGTGCAGGCACGTCGTAAACACGCGAGAGTAGGCGCCCATCCCACTCCCGGTATCGCGACGACTATGATGTGTGTGTGTGTGTGTGTGTTTGTATTGAAGCGCATATTGCTGCAACTGTGCTTGCGATCGCGGACTTTGAAGTGTTTTTGCGTATTTCAGCTGCTGCAGTATGCTAAGTAGACACAAAATTCAAGAGAAACAATTAAGACAATGAAAAAAAAAAATTGTTACTGGAAAAGCAAACAACGTCGATTACGCCAATCGGCTTTTAAGTTTTTCCACGTAGCCAAGTGTATACAGGTGCGCGTATAGACTTTTCATTAGTACGTCCAGTAGCAGCACGGATTTCGACACGTTTTTTTCTCTCTCTCTTTTCGTCGCGTGCATTCCTTTGTTATATTCTTCTTTTTATAGGCGCCTGTGCGCGTGTGGCCTTTCACTCTCTTCAAAAACGCACGTCTAACCGATTGCGCGCGGATAAAGAAAGCGACAGGCTCGCGCGTGACGGACTTCATATGTGTTGGAATACTCGCGGAGAATTCGGACGACGTTTTTAAACGTCTGGCGCAGTGTTTTGCGCGCACGATAAGATGTTTTCCGATCGAATCGCGTTTGTAATGATTCAGAGCTGTTGTCGAGATCGAGGGATGGACAAAAAAAATGGAAAAACTACGAGCGTTAGGTTTGCGATTCTATATACCTGTATAAATAGCCATGTGCGGTTTCTATTAATAAACGATGCCAGACGTCTCGACTCATTGACACGTATACGCTATACCGTCGTCTCTATACTTCACTTGCGCGCGTGTGGGCGTCCGTGCGTGCAATTAGTTCGCAGGTATAGATATAAGTATAGTACTCGCCGATCGTGACACGATAATCCCGTCACGTGCGAGCTGCGGACGTCGGCTATATAAGACGGTTATGGAATTATTAACAGTAAAAAACTGTATTACGGAGGGAAGATTTTAAAATTAAACCGAGATATTTTTGAGACAAACGATGATGAGCTATATTTTTCGGCTGCAACGGTAAATATTTTTGCCAGTCCCGATTTTTTGCAAGCAACAGGAAGACAAACAGATAGACGTCGAGCGTTTTGAAAAACAAAAACACGCTCGGCGTTGAAAAAGAAGAAGAAGAGGCGTCTAGAAAAACGACGATGTAGAAGCAGATAACTCCACCGATTTAGAGTCTACTATACCACGACCTTCCTTAATTTCAAATTTTCGCGCCTTGCGCAAATTCCAAAAGCCTCGCCAAATGCTCCTTCCTGTAATAAATCCCGCGAGAGTATAGCGCATACAAATGAATGGGTAACGAGAGCCTCGACTCAGTCGTTTTCCACTACATGGTATAGTCCGCGAGAGAGCACCGCACCCGTCACGTGGCCAGCGCGTTCGTCTCTCTCTCCTTCGATTCGAGCAAGGACACGTTGCACCGCACGTCTGTGCGTGCTTTATACCTTTCGCCGTGTGGTAGTGACGGAGAGTATACAAGTATATACAGCGCAGGAATCCGGAATTCACGATCTGACGACACCCGCCGCGGCGGCGGCGATCGGAGAAATCCCGACGAGAGAGAGCCATGTGACCGAGAGAGAGAGAGAGAGAGAGAGCTATATACACAACTGCGTCTTTGCAACGTTTGTTCATCTTATATGGTATTCTATGCGCCGCCGTTCTCCGGTCTCGAAAAGGAAATCGATGCTCGAGCTTTATAGCGATTCGAAAAGTCGCGCATGAGATCGTTTCACGTGACTTACACCGAGTGTGCTCGGAACCGGTTGAAAGATAAAGAAGCCACCCCCCTCCCCAAAAAAAAGTCATCACGCACGAAATCAAAAAAAAATCGAGCGCAACACGAGAGGCTACTGCTTACTTCTGTCGCGATTGTCCGCAGCCGTATTTGTATATATGTGCAACACACACACACATGCTTACGCGCTCGGCTCGTAAAAATACTAACCTACATCGGACTCTTGCGCGCCGAGAGCGAAGAACGCGTGGCTTGCAACGTGACTCGCGCCGCCGCGGGCATAATAATTTTCATCGTTCTTTCTCTCTCTTATTTCCCTCTCTCTCTCTCTCTCTCTCTCTCTCTCTCTCTCTCTCTCTTGCGAGTCTGCGCCGCACTCGCGTGTGTTATGCACCGCTGGATTCCGGGAAGACGAAGATTTTTGTTTTGGGACAGAGAGACGTACGGTGTGCAATTTTGTCGAGCATTTTTTCGCGGTGGTCACGTTGCGCGCGAGTTCTTTGAACCTTCGTTCTTCGTCGTGTATAATGGAAAAGATATATCGATTTTGCATGCGCGCGAGAGCGGAAGTTTCCGGAATTCGAATTTTCGTTCGCGTAACTGCGCGACCGTAGTTGTTATACCTTCGTATTCAAGGTAGAGAATTTTCGTAGATGTGGTGAAGCATAATATATAGCACTTGCCTTCGAATATTATCTGTCATAAGACGCATTTATTAAACTATTATTCACACGACCGGCGGCTCTGTCACTGTCGGTACAGCTAACGATCTTGTTGATATTTTTGTATCTCTTTTGAATTATTACCTCGAGTAGGTACATAAGCGAGCTTGTAAATCATAACGACCGGAAGTCTGCGCTTACGTATAGGTACTTGAGAGACGCGTCATCCCAACGCTGTAACAATTTACCTACACCTATAAGCTTTGAAATCACTAAAACGAAAAACTTTGAAAATTCGAATAGCAACCCAGGCATCGATATCAAATTATCAATAACGACCGCGATAAGCACTTCAATTTCAACGAACCTCATCACTCAACGTGTCTACATGTACATCAAAGCTCTATCTGTCAACCGGTCCAATCTGCTTCTTGGTTAATTTATTGTTTACCGCAAGTTCTCGCGACGACCCTGACGCGGTCCGTGTCCGCACGTGCAGCTATCTCGGCGCGACGATGGGCTAATTGTACACTATAGACTCTCCGAGGGAGCGTGTGCAGCGGGAAAAATCGAGAGTTTTCCTGCGCGGAGGGGAACGACATTCCTGAGATGCTGTTTTTTTCTTCGTACTCCTATGCTATACGATCCGGCCGAGGGGTAATGATACGCTTGAAGAGCTTTTTTGTAATATTCATGACGCGTCGATTTGCATATGCCGTACATAGAAGTACGTCTCTTTTTTAATTAAAAGGGGTTAACGCGGTTTTGAAATTGAGATTAAGCTCAATTGCGACGTTCTTTTGTATATGAATGCACACGAAGAAGCTTCGTGAACGGCTCATTATCGGCTATTGGCGGCTCGAGTTTACGCGCGGTAGAGGGAGTGAGAGAGTTTAACGATGATAATCGATGCGAATCGATTTATTTAGAAAAGTTGATACACCAGACTGTTAAGGTATCTCCGTAAGTGGCGCTGCTAATTAAAAGCGTCGCGATAAGAGGCGAGTGCACATATCTTCGAATAATGTATACATTGTTGTATAGGTGAAATAGCTTAAAGAATTTTTTTACACTAGGCGTTCGATAAAATATTACTGCAGGACATAATCTTTTATTGCTGTTATCTGCGTTGGCTTTCTTTATGCGGTTTTAAGTACATACGATGTGTTTTAGTTATTACGTTTTTGACGCACGTTGCCGAGCCGTAAAGATTTCCCGATAAGAAACCAATATTTTTTCCGCCCAATGAGTGCTTCCACTAAAATGTTATGAATACGTTCATTCACAAAATGCATAGTTAATAACTTATTCCGCAAGCTCGGAAAGCTCAAGCTCTCTCCGAGATAGACCATCGCTCTCGTCACGCGAGGAGTCTCTCTATCTCTCTCTCTCTCTCTCTCTCTCTCTCTCTCTCTCTCTCTCTCTCTTCTGTGTATATATAAACACCTATATATAAATAGTCAGCGCGGAATCTCGACCGAGAATAATTCGCCGGGCCCGAGAATAGAACGCGGCGCGCTATAAGGCGAGACTCGATCGTCGTCGTCGCGACCCGATTTCGCATATAGACGCGGGGGAGTAGTTTCTCGTCGTAAACAAGCCGCGTGATTCCCGCGGAAGTGCGAGCAAGTAGTCGTAGAAACGGAAAAAATTGTTCAGGACGTCCTGTAGCGGGTCGTCTGACCACAGCCGGGATGTATCTACTTGGTACTTGGAGCGACAGTTTTCTTCTTGGAATAATCAAACAAAGAGTATATTAGAAGCACATTCGTGTTTTTCTTCTAAGAATCAAAGAGCGAAGCCTCCTCGGTGTTTACCGCCTTGAAAAGGCTCGTGAAATTTTCCACTTCGCGCGTCTCGTCATACTCGGCTATATCTACTTACGCACTCGACGAACGGCGTGTAATTAATCAATTTAAAAAATAGCAGAGCCGTATCGTTAAGAAGATTCACATCGTATCAGTGTGCAGAGTTAACGTTTAATTGGGTAAATCCCAAGGTACGGAAGTCGAGGGATCGATGCATGAATAATTTCATCGATATGTGTGCACAGCATTATAAAATGCTTAGAATGCAAACACCCCACTGCGGCTGGCATTAGCGAGTTAATCCGTATATATTATCATCGGCGCTGATAAGTAGCATAAACAAAATATTGCCGTCGTTGAAAACTCTTCCAAGAATCAATGCCACGGTAAACAACGCGTGTCATGTCTGCGAGAAATATTCATCGTCTTCCTGACGTCCTGGCCAACTCTGCGCTTATTCTTATGTACCGAAAATCGAGATCAAACTCGTCCTACTATATGTACCTATATCTAAAATCCTCGAGCGAAATTTTCCGCGAAATTTCTCTTATCTCGAGCCTCGTCGCCTCTGAAAAGGAGAGCACACACGTGAGGTGTGATATATATATAAGCGTATATTCTCACCGTGGGGGAGTTATTCGCCGAAAGGAGGCCGCGAGATACTTATATAGCAGACGACGACGACGTCAATTATTACACCGAGGGGATTTTCGTGGCGTGTGGCGTGGAAAGAGCCAAAGCTACCTGGTGTATTTTAGTTTATCGAACGACAAGATAACGTGTGTACGTCGCGTGGCTTTGTAATATACTCGTGGATTCGACGATTTTGCGCGTGTGTGCATACAGTGAGATGATCGAATTTCGGTGTTTAATTTTGTCTGACAAGGTTGAATTTCTTTTTCGAATACGTACTTGTAGTCTGGTGTACATATATCGATATTTACGCACGTGTCGAAATATGAGTCTATATATAAAGGTCGATGATTCACTGATGACTCACCTGCAACAGAAAAGAGAATAACGACTTAGGATTCGGAAGTGATTAATTTCTCAAGGTTTACTGATGCACACGAAATTTTTAACGACGATGCTTGATGAGAGCGAAAAAATAATTCGTGGATTATGAGTTTGAGCGATATAGGAATACGGTGTGTATGTGTACGCGCAGTCCTTCAATATTTGAACATTTTATACACTTCGATTCGTTTTATTATGACTGCGTAATCGGTAAAAATAATAACAAGTCACTTTTGACATCAGACAGATTGACAGATATACGCAGAATTATATCAGGTTCGAGCGAAATTATTCAAGCGGTTGCGATAAGATTGCCGAAGATAGCGGATTTCATTCTGGAAACGTTCTTTCGAAAAAAAAGTCTGTAACGCTTTACACACACACACACACACACACACACTGCATGGTACAGGTGCGAATAAATCAGCATCAGTTCAGCTAGCAACAATACACTACAAATCGATCGTTGATACGATTAACAATACAACTCTATCCTCTCGATCCACATTCTACGGTCAATCCGATCATAAACGAAGTCGTCTGAAGAGGAAAAAATCCCATGAGAAACTTCAACGAGAGAGTCGCACGAAAAGGAAAAATCAGACGAGTCGCATACGTTACATTACAGATACGACGTGCGATCGAGAGATAAAACCAGCTTATTGTTATAACAGGTGAACGCGTTTCTTTTTCCCGGGACGATCTCTCTCTCTCTCTCTCTCTCTCTCTCTCTCTCTCTCTCTCTCTCTCTCTCAGTTCTACCCACGCACCAGGTGTCGCATATAACTGCATTTTTTTCTCGCCGTTGTGTAATCAACCCTATACACACAGGTATAACATGTATGTGCGAACGCGTCCGCGTGACGCAATTTTTTTCGTCGCAGTGCACGTGATGCCTCGACGGCAGCGGAATAACTTTATTTTTATTTTTTTTGGCGTATCGGGATTCTATTTTCGCGGCTCGAGGAAAAAACAATTTCGAGGCTCTATTATAATGGAGATGGACAGGAAAGAGGCTTTACCTCAAACTTATATTTATCTCGATTGTTTGTCTCGTCACCGGAGTTTATACATTCTCACACACTTTATAGAAGCGCGTGACGACGAGTTCAACGATCGATTATACAGCTTGAATTTTGATAATTCATTGCGCGATCAAAATCCAAAAGTCAAGAGAGCAAAAACTATAAATAACGCGCTCTCGGCAAACACGTACGCGCGAACAATCGGGTTGGATCAGAAGCGAAAAATAAAAGAAAAATAATATCATCGTGTCAATATTAGCGCCTGTTTATTATCATCATAAAAACTGAACAAACCTCTCGTCACGCTCTCGTATAGGAATATTTTTGATCCGTGTCGTAACGAAGATTTTGAATTAATCGAGAGAATCGCGCGACGAAACTATATGTCGAGCGAACGCGACGTAGATCCGTATAGATTCTCGATCCGTCGCAGCAAGATCAAAGCTGAGCCGCATTTGCTAAGTGAATAATAAATCCCAGCCGAAAACGTACACATACATACCGACACTCGCATACGTCTGCGTCTATACAATACGACGAGATTAAACACAACGAGAGCAATGAGAGTAAGGGACGGATTCGTTATCTCGAAGAATCTCTCTCTCTCTCTCTCTCTCTCTCTCTCTCTCTCTCTCTCTCTCGATGCACACGATCGAGACAACAGCGGAAAGTTTTCGAGTGTGTTAACGCGCGCGAGAGACAGAGAGAGAGAGAGCGCCGAGAGTACTCGAAGAGAATTTGTGATCGTTCCGTAGAGATTTCGTTGCGAGAAAAGAGAGCGAGTCGCCTTTCCGCGGTAGGACGTTGATTTATCGAAGGAAATTCGATTAATTAGGCATCGATAAGGAGGTCTATTTGAACCTGAGGGTTACGGAGAAGACAATCAATCCGTTTTCCAAACCACCACTCACAAAAGCAGAATAAATAACATCCACGCTTAATATTCTATGCGAGAAGACTCGTGCTTTTGAATCCACGGGCAGTTACAGCCTATACGCCTACTGCTCCCGCGGCAATTAACTTTGCGCAAAATCGACGATCGTTTACATCAGTGACATTGCATTTCAATGCGTCCAGAGAGCATACTATATAGATTGCGAAAAGAAACGTGCGCCGCAGGCTGTCGTAAAGCGTTTCGCGGTCGAGCAATAACGCGACTATTAAACGTACAACGTTGTCTCGCCTCTGTACGTTATTAGATCGACTTGACTCTCTGTGCAGAGGATTCGATACAGCGAAAAAAATATTCCACAGGACTCGTATATATAAATCTCGCGAGTAAACGTACAGCGGCTGGTATTAGTACAGAATAGCTGCAAGAGCACAAACGAGGTAGTAAAAAAGGAGGCTCGAGGCATTGCAAAATCTCTCTCTCACATGCTCAACGGACAGAGAGTGACAACGTGGCTACACTAGAGCGAGTTAGCTACTGCTGCCAAGGACAGCGATTGCGAGGGTCGAGTTTCACGTATACAATCCAGCTCAAAAGTTTGGAGTCGGCTGCTATGCTCTAAATAGGCTGTGCGGTTTGGGAAAGCCGGCTGGTATTTTGCATGAAATTATTTTATGAATGAAGAGCGAGCTGAGTTGCGATCGGTCGTTCTATTGCGTAGGTATAGATAAACTGATTTTTGGGCTATCGAGTGAGCCTGCATACCAGCGTGAAACGTGCGGATTTCAAAACAATAACATCTTTATCTTCCGGTCCATAGGATTGTGATTAATGCAGCGTATTGAGATATTAATCGCAAATAATCTGGATCAAACTATACAGCTAATTATAATATCGAGAAAGTGACTTTGAAAACTCTCACGTGAGTGAAACACATTACTCCTCTAAAAAATTTTTCTAGCACACATACCCGCAACAAGCTTCTCGGCATCCATAAAACATCCCCGGACGCAAATCAAAACCAAATGTATTCCCGCTCGATTTAAATACCAAACCAGTAGACAGTACCTCCGATGCGGCAAGTACTCTAGCACTCAGACATCCTCTCTCTCTCTCTCTCTCTCTCTCTCTCTCTCTCTCTTTCGAATCTTCTCGTAGAAAACATATCAGCAGCTATATGCGCTTATACATAGGAGCGAAAAACGTCGAAAAAGTATCATCAGGCCCCGAAGTCGACCTTGCCTGCATGCGTACGACGCCTCGGGGCCTCATCGCGTGACTCGCGTGCGAGGACAGTCGCCCCGAGAGAGGTACACGGCCGGCTCTCTATAAATAGACCATCATCCGCCGCTGATGCTTGTTCGCACGCACCGGCCAATGTCGGACGCTTCGTTTCGTTTCTTTCTTTTATTCAACTGGATTTTCGATACTGGAATGCTGCTGCCGCTGTATATAGATGAGCCGATGCCGCAGTTTATGTTTATTTCTTTTCCAAGAGTGGGGGTACACAAACTCGAGCGGGATTCCCGTAAGGCGTGTGTGGTTTGCGTTATTTTTAATACTTTTTTAAAACACCGGAGAGACGTGACTTAATAACAGCCTCTCGTGATTTTAGAGGAGAGAATTAATATTCTCGCTAATGACGCACGTGACTCGAGCTCATTGAATTATTTTTTGAAAAAACTATCAAACATCGCAGCTTTCTGGGTAATCTCTCTCGGAATATAAAAATCACGCGCGCTAGTCACAACAGCAACAGTCTTCCGACGTACGTAAACAATTTTCCCACAGCTTATACATGCAGTATACATGGAAATTCGAAATGCGCTTAGTAAGCGTCGGGAAAGACTCGCGCCCGCTTATAATGTTTTTGTCTCTTTCTCGAAAATCGACGAGTCCTTTAACGAAGCCGACATCTCGATCGCGTCCCCGTTTAAATATTCGTGTAGGCGTGTGCACGCGTATACGCGTATATAAATACTCCAAACGTATAACGCACATACACGCTCTGATGTGCATCAGAAGAGGATTGAATAAAAAACGAAAAATAAAAAAAGGGTCATATGCACCGTTCCTTTCCATGACGCACGTGATGTCGCTATTTAATACACTCCCATCGCTGCAGCGTCGTCCACTACTTGCGTCAGATGTAGTAGCTAGATAGAAAAAGATGCGCGCGTATACGAATCGATCGAGCGGAAAATCTTTTAATCGGCCGTTGCACGAGGCGCCGTGGTGTGTTGCTCGGATTCCGCCGTCGTCGGCTCTATGGCTTCGCCCTTTGGAATCTGCGTTTCCGTTTCTGCGGAGCTGTATAATGTGCGTGGATTGTCTACCAAGTTTTTGCGTTGCTCGTGATTGTGTCGTTAAAATTTTTACGACTGCGTAATTGGATACCGCTGCTGCGGTGGTATACTGGCTGATAAGCTTCTGATTTTACTTTAAAGCCCCATATAAATGAACCGCTTTTAAAGGGCGATATCTTCGTGTAACTGTACATTACGCGCGAGGATGCGAGCTCGTGAGAGAAATATCTGTATTTTATTATAATTGACAATATATCATTTTTTACATTATTTCTACCTTTCGCGTCTGCTAAATTTTATTGATCGTTAAAAGCACACGCCTTCAATTTGAATTTTAAATTTAAATATCTGATCAACGTTGGCACAAAACCTGCAACAATATAAACACGAAAGTTTCGCAGATCCAAAATCGCCAGACGAGATTCGTTATCACCGACCCCGAACATTCGAATTCACCGTTCAAAATTATAAAAAAAAAACGCGACAGCATCGACACGTCGACGGTTACAACAAGCCCACCAGCACCTCGTTAACGACTGTTTACGCAGCGGTGACGTGGAATTCCAGCGAACACACACACTCGGCCGAGCTCTTAAATACACGCGCGCACGCACACAGACACGGTACATATCGCATCGAAGGAAATCACGCGTATCTTATCTTCTGCGACGACGCGGCGCGCGCAGCGCATTATCTCTCCTCTCGTCGCATTCCTGAAAACGATCACGTGTGATGAAGATCTGGTTGAGCAAATGTGCGCAACCGTCGCGTCGCGGCTCGATGTTATTCCGTTGCGAGAGAGAGAGAGAGAGAGAGAGAGAGAGAGAGAGAGAGAGAGAGAGAAAGAGAGCTGCTTCTTTAGCATTATTTAACAGCGACCAGATGTGTGTTTCTGATGTCTCCTGTGCTTAAAAACGTGAAGAAATACATCGAACTCGAGCGTTGACGTCGATGATGGTGGGCAGGATAGGCGGAAAGTTTAGGAGAGAATATAGTGACGGCCGAACCGGTCGCGGACACGGATATGTGTGTATTTTTTCCGTTAAAAGCATCTGGAAATAGAGTAACCGCCTCTATACGTCTTTAATCTAAGTAAAGTATCGCTCGAATATAGGTATAGCGCAGGGAGCTGCGATCGATCGCGGTGTCAACGGCCCCGAGATGCATCGCGGGAGAGAAAGAGCTGCGCGCATATCTTAAGTGGGAAAACGAGATAAGGACAAGGGATGAAGAGAGAAGACGAGAAGAAGAACACTACCTCCTCCGCTGTCATAACGTCTGGGTGGTTGCGACTGGAAACTTTCTTTTTTTTTCTTAGCCGCCGACTTTCGAAGTAATAGTCTGCATTACTTTTCAAAATTTCAAAATTTCAAAATTTCAAAATTCACGTGACTTGCTCATTGTGTCGAGCGCTATGGAACCGTGTGAAAAAGTACAATAAACAAGCATATATCGATGTTTTCCGCGAACAAACGCAATAAGTCCCGATAAGTCCAACAGTATATATTAGGAAACTTTTCTCGGTCACGTTTTCCCTCTGAAACCTACGTACCACCCACACACAAACAGCGAAGCTGATCCGAATTCATCCCCCGTCGCCCTATCCGATTTCGTATAAAAACTCATCAATCAAACCCGCACAGTATACATAGACGCTCGGACTCGAACAGAAAACTTTCCGCGCGGCGATTATTCAACCCGCGCGCGCCCCCCGCCGTCGGCATCGGCGAAATTCGCCCAACGAACCGCCTCCGAGAAAGAGAAGCAAATCGATCGCCCGCAGTATAGTAGTCCACACGGTTTTACCTCACGATTCTCTACACTTACTCTCTTTTTTTTCGGAGGCACGGCCTTCGGGGAGACGACGAACTCTCGCGAAAAGCCGAATAGACATCGTTATCGTCGCGCACACGGCGCCTGAATACAAGAGCGATTTTTAGCGGCTGATTAAAAATTCACGAGAGGGATATAAAAGAGCCGGGTAGGATTCCGCTTCGTGTTCGTGCGTGTGTACGTTCAGAGCTGATTATATTTAGGAGGTGACGGTTTTGATTCTTGTTTCACGATCGCGTTGGCGTAGGTTGCGGACGATAATCGCACTTTTTTTGTGGGGGTCAACGGGGGAGAACATACGATTTGTGTACGCGAGAGAGATGTTTGCTAATACTCGAATACATCAAAAGCTCGCAAAAGTTTCGCTCACCCGTTCTATTTTCGACCTCGACGCTATAGAGCGGACGATCAGGCGCTCCGGCATTTTTCCACTCCCCGATGGCCAGCAGACGTGCAAAGTTTCGAATATTCGCCAAGAGAATACAATACGAGTCGAGGGGGGCACCACAGCAGCAGTAGCCCACCAATAGACAAGGCTCTCAACGTCGAAGCCTGCATTTAATCGCCAGTCAAGACCTACACACCGTCGTGTGTCTCTGTTATGTATCTTACATCTCTCTCACTCTCTCGACGCGCGACCGTGACTGTTTCTTCTTTTCTCTTTTCGGGTACAGACCCACCGCAAGGCTGTATGTATAAAGAATTACAGTCGCGAGGCGCAATTTTCGAGATTGCGAACCTCTTCGTTCTCTCTCTCTCTCTCTCTCTCTCTCTCTCTCTCTCTCTCTCGGCTTCCTGTGCGCGCGGAATTCGTTATTAGGGCACACACACACACACTGCAGTACACAGGGTGTATATGGGTGATCGAGTTCGGTTTGGCGAAGCGACTGTGGAAAAAAAGGATCGGGGATTGGCTCTTTAATTGGATTTCGGAGGTCGAACGCGATTTTGTTGAAATTCGAGAAATAGGAAAGGCTACTGAAAGTATGATATTGCTACCTGTGAATTATTAGATACTCAAATAATTGTACTTTCACGAACGGAAATATACAGGCACACTCAACATTTCATCGCCAACAACTCTCATTCGCATCAATATTTCGCAAAGCAGCTCTCGTTTCAAGTCCTCGCGTCTCGTCGTTTAAAAACGAGATATAACGTATCTGCAGGCCAAATCATCGTGCAGGCTTCGTGAACGTTCATGTAATATTCTATATATATACACACACAGACACGAGCCTCGCGCCGGACCGAAATGAAGCGCGTGCGCGCACCTGAGTACTCACGATAACGACTCGGCGTTTAGTAGTTTTCCGCACATCGACCAAGTTTTTTTCCGACTTCTTATACACCCGTATATTGTTCTCTTCCTTTTTTTTTATTTCGAACGCAAGCATACTGTACCGCTTTGGTAATTTTTACGGAAATTTCGTCAAGCTGCCGGTTGTGTTGGTTCGCGATGCGTGACCGTGTGTCATGTATTACCTGTACAGTCGAAGGCTGAATCTTTTTTCCGCAGTGACATGGATACGACGGCTGTGATTGAGAAAATAATCACTGAAAGTTTTCTGAGGTTTCTGAGGCGAAATTTTGAAATTTTTCGTTTCACGGAAAGCGTTGATTGGTAAGGTCGGAGAAAAAGTGCACGACGTTACGCGACGATTTGTTACTGCCAATAAGATCCGCGATCTCGAGGAGAAAAATACTCGCATGCAACGTTGTATCATAACTCGTGACGTTTCCGCGTGTGAAAGCGGCAACAAACATCGCATACAGCGCCCACTTCTCCCCAGAAGGCTCCCGCATATCACGCGGTATGCATCGAGTCACGAGGCATCATTGATGAGGCACCATCATCTCTTTCTCGCGCCTTCCGCTTGTATAAACGTATGTGTCAGTACGAGAGATACCTCCCCCGTGATCTAGCCCTGCAGGGGAGCAAGTGGCCGTGTTCGAAAAGTCGGATGAATGATCCAATAAAAAAACACACACACACACACACACACAGACGAGTATTTGGATCGTCCGATAAGTGACCGAAGGGAAGTAGGTCAACCGTTCGGAGAATCCAAACAGCCCACACCGCGCACAGAGACGGATGTACATACGTATATACATATAGATAGATTGAGTGACAGCAACTCTCACCTCTCGTATTTCACTTGCATGGAGTGCGCGGAGCTGTCCTCCCAGTAGTTCTGCGTCTCCATCATCTTGCCGCATAGAACAGTCCTGTTGCGTAACACGGATACCGGCCCTCGCCCCCGTAAAGATGTTTGTGTGTGTTATGGGATGACGCAAACAATCCCGGGCAAAGGTTCAGCAGGTGTCGCACCCTAGGCACTTTCTGTCTTTTTTTACTGTTATTTTACAGTACTCGCACTTATATGTCACTGTTTTACTCGAGGGAAACACTCACTAAACACTGGCGTCGTTAACCGCTGAATTAGCTCTGAAAAACAAAAAATAGTTTCTCATTTCAGTATACAGCTGTATAGATATGTATGCAGGGACGGATGAGTCACGTGTTTAATGCAGCGGAATTCGCGGTAAGAGAGAAAGAGAGATCGTTGGAGGGATAAGCGCACCGGTGGACTTGAGTTTTCAATGGCTGAGAGACGAGAGCGAGTAGGATATTCATGAATGAGAAGCATATGGATCGCGCGAGTCTGTGATTCTCGAGCCGACGAGGAAATAATCACGGATAGACCGTCGCGAATGCGTAAGTATCCATAATCACTCCGTCGAATATTACCATCAGCAGCTATAGATTCTCCACAGATGCTTCTCACTTCCCAGTCCCACAAAGCATACAGACATACACGTGTATATAAACACAGCTACGTAGTTCACCCCCACAGTAGCACAACGAGAACAGTATTATACAAAGTATATATCACAGGAGATACAGCGAATCACCGCGAAGAAGAAAAAAACGCAACGAACTCACTGCACACTACTCGAGATCTCGAGAAAAAATGCGAGAGAAGCGACGACTGCGCGGGGAGTATAGACACTACTATACCGGCTCGCGCGGGCGTGGACTGCTAGGTTAGATTGCGCTCGTAGTAGTCCTCGGCGACTCGCACTGACACGTCTCTCTCTCTCTCTCTCTCTCTCCCGCTGATGCTTCGCCGCGCTGGGGAGAGAGAGCAGTAGGAGGCGCCGTCACATGCGCGCATAGAGAGAGAGAGAGAGAGAAGCTCTCCTTTTCTCTCCTTTCTATGTGGAGCGCTTATCGCACGCTCTGTTTGGGGGATTTGATCGTCATCGCGCATGTGTGATCGAGGAGAGATGCGAGTTTTGTCGGTGTGGCTGCGATATCGCAGGTGGTTGTTGCCGAGTGTGTGTTTCTCGCGGTAAGTGCGCGAGGATAAGGTTGCGACTGCAGTTGGGTAATTGAAAACGGCTGATGGGCGCAGTAACGAAGAAAATTACGTTAGGTTATTGGAAAAGCTATTTTTGGATTTCAGAACGATTCTTTATTGTGTGAGCCGCGGTGATAATATATATGCGGTTACGTGCGGCTGTGGGTGTGTGTGTGTGTGTGCTGGTAATTGCCGCGATAAACAAGGTTCTGGAGTGCGTTAAAATTTATGCGCGACTCACGCTCTCGCGCTTTGGAATTTCTCTGTGATTTGATTTTTCTTAATCTATACTTAGTCGCTTTCTTCGAAGACGAGCACAGTTCGGATTTCATGTTAAGAGTAGCGCAACTCATGGCATACCCAAAACGCGGGATGATTCCTGAGTTGTGCCACTTCTCCTACATAGGAGGCGACGATTTATGGTCAGTGTTTTTTTTTTAAACGATGATCTACCGGAAGTTGCGGTTGCGCTATAATTAAAAACTGATGTAATACGCGAGGAATATCGTTTCAAGATTGCAGCTACTTATAAGCCAAGACATGTTATCACGATTCGCTGCACAATTTAGCTCTGGTATAACATCGTATGCAGATCTTTACCTCAAGGAGTAATCAATTTCATCATCCGCACTGGATACAACCGTACACGTCACCTTTCACCAAAAAAAAAAAAAACACACGTATACACTGTTCACACTGTATAATGCAAGAACCAACAACAACAACAATACGATCCCGAAAAACACTATGCACGTGGTTCATTCACTCGCAGCCCATGATATACACGAAATGCATCGACCGAGAAAAGCAGCCGCTGTAATGTGCTCTAAAAATAATCTCCCGGAGACACGCACACACGGAGTGGATAATTGGGCCAGATAAGTTTAGAGAGAGTGTAGGCCGCGTAAAACTTTCCTCCTCCGAAAATACAATATCTCGCGACGATGCGAAGTGCAACTGAAACCTGCGGACGACTTACCGATCGTCGTCTCCGCAAACACACACACGCACACACACACACACACACACATGCACACGCAGAGCTGCGACGTCGTCTCGACGGAAAAGCCGCGAGATAAAGACGAGATAAGGCAAGTGCGAGAGAGACAGAGAGAAGAGATAAGGCCGTTGACTCTCGACGAGAGCGAAATTCTCCGGCTAGATACAGTGGCGTATGAATTCGAAAATAGGAGTGTGTGTGTAAAGGGCTCGGGAGGGGTTCTTACAATATATTACTATACACACGTGTACGCGTGTATATATTATATATTATAACGAAGAATCGGATGCGAAGAATATACAACGTGCGCGAGAAGTGTCTATACGCGCGTCCGCGTGTTGTGTGCGCTGTTGCTGTTCCTCGATTCCGTCTCTCTGGCATGCAGTTGCTCGGGGGATCCCCTCCCTACGGGCTCCGTTCTCGCTCCCCCCCCGCGGAAAGAGCCGGCGCGCCGAGGCCAGGTGCGGACTCAGTTGTGGTCGAGCCCTAGGATATAAGTATTTAATGTCGTTTGTCTTCGAAGAGATGATAAAGATTTTTTTTTTACTTTGAGCTGAGACTTGCGCAGTGCGGTGTTACGAGGGAGGTATATATTAGATCGAAGTTTGCGTTCTCATCGAGTGTGGATGAGTCACTCGTTGAGTTTTAAGCTTTAAGTGAGGATTTGCAATCGTGCTTATAATAAGGAAACTTTTCGCACGCGTCTACCATCGAAAAGTTTTCCCAACCGGTCCTAACCGAACAAACCACCCAAACCGCACGCGGAATCATCGGAAGCTTCGAGAGAGCCCGAAATTTCTCTTAATAATGCCATTAACTCGTGCTCGTGCACTGGTATGTCACCCACGTGCAATAAGACGTGAGTTGAGATAATTCAGATTTTGACGAAAACATCGCTTTGATTGAATATATATCATCGTATCAGATCCGATTTGAGTTTCGCCTCCTCACGCACTCATCGTCCCTCGAACCTGATGTTCGAATCAAAATCTATAGCGTCGATGTTTCCTGTTTGACAAAAATTTCATCTGCGAGACCGTCACGTATCTAAAGTCAAATAACACTCGCACACAGGAGCAAAGTCCGATATCAGTATCAGGGATTATCGATCTCATCGCGTCGCTCTCGACACTTTCATCGGGTCTCCGAGTAAATTTCGCTGAGGGAAACGTGCCGAGACGCTAATCTCTTATGTGTATCAAACCCGCAGCTTTCGAAAACGCAGGAAAAATTCGCCCACTTTCGCCGCACTGCATGAACGAAACCTGCATGTCGTAGACCCCGAGTACACACACATACGTATATAATGTTCCCTCTCTCGTTATCAGTACGGATAACGGCTTCGCTACGAGGAAACTCGAAAAGCGCGTGCTCGTCGCGACAGATAGGGCGCATGACATATGTATTGCAATATCGAGGAAATAACGCACGACGTCGCGCTGTTGAAATCGCTGGGGGTAAGTTGGTGCACCGGCTATACGTGTGCTATAGACGCGTCGAACGAGATAAAGTTTTAATCCGCAGGTATATACTATAATCTTCGCTTTATAGTATAATACATTTTAAATGCCGCTCAAAAAAGCTATCGCGCGTATCCGGCGATAAATCGGCAGCGCAGATACCGATCTCTGGGCGCCAGCGTCCAACCGTCCGACCCTGTCCTCCCATCGCTATATACATACACACGGAGAAAAAAGTCAGCGGCCCAAAGGTAGGCGCGAATAACTATACATCGCCGCAGTGCAGAACTGCACAGAATAAGAAAGAAGCGGTAGACTGCACTGTGCACTACACTCTCTCTCTGTTCGCCACGCTGCGCGACACGTGCGCGTGACGTCAGCGCTGCCTCGGTCACGCGAGCACCGTGTGCTCCGCCGGTCACGTGTCCAGTCACGCGCTCGCTGCTCTCTCTCTCTCTCTCTCCCTCGCTCTACACGCTACCTACTCTCCGTTAATGCGTGCATATATAGGTATATATATATATATATATATATATAGCCCCTTGCACTGGTGAGTGAATGCGTGCACATGTGTATGTCTACATATACTACTGCAGCAGGCGGAGTGCGAAGCGTCGCCTGATGCGGTTTCACTTGCGCGCGTGTGGTGACCTTCTTGAAGGCTTTTTCAGATTGTTTGCGAGGTTTGGTTTTGGAGAGGCGTATGGAAGGCGTCTTACTGTAACCGCCCTTTATCTACTTATAGTTATCATGACATCGACGGTTTTACACCTTTACGCTTCTGTAAACATCTACCGTGACGCGAAAATAATTGTCATTGTATCAACTAAACACAATGAATTATCTGAATTCGTGGAAAAGTCTGCATCGAAGTCAATGAAGTTGAAAAGCCCATCAGTAGATAAGGTACATGTTTGGCTAGACGGCGATACCCCGCCGATGCTTAATTATTTGCAAAGGTTCAGTTAATTGCCAAATCTCATGGTAACGCTTAGTCACTTATAATTAAGCTAATCGACACAGACGTAAAACACATAATTCACGGAGCCGTCTATAGTCTAGAGACGTCTATCGCTGCAATTTCAAGCTCGCTCGAGTTTCCTCTTTATTTTATCTCCCACTTTATTTGGTCTAATACTCGCAATCGTAAATATTCGAAAACCTTTTTCGATAAGAAACTACTACATCACACTACAAAGGTTTGACTTACACAAGTCACGTGTGCCGCAAATGATGTCAGAGTATAGCCTGTCCCTCGCGATATTTTCGAATTATCAGCGAAAAAAGTCAATCAACTCGCTCGTTCGCTCTACTCTCCTGCAAAATATATTCCAACCTGAATTTTTACAAAACACACGCCTTATCTCCAGCACGCCTATTTAGATATTCCAAAAGATACTTCAGCAGCGGCTGCGAGTATACAATATAATTTCTTACTTATTCTTCTTCTTCTTTTTTTTTATCGCGTAATGGAAAGATACACGCATACATTTCGGTGCTCAGGGAGGAAGAAAAAAAAAGAATCTCATGTTTGAACACGCGTAAGTGTGGCGTATCACGAGTTTGCAAATCGCCTGTGTGCACAGAAGAGAGAGAGAGAGAGAGAAGAAAGAAGGCACGCGTGTTTCCTCCTGTGTTTGAGCAGCGTGTCTCCTGCATCAGCATACTTGCGAAACGGATTAAACAAATTTACACGCGTCTCGCGCTTATAACTCCCGTCGCGATGATGACTTTCAGTTTCTCGAGTTTATCGCACCGCGTGTACGCGAATATGAACGTCAGCCAAGCGATGCGCACGAATTATTATGAGTTGAATATCGTATTAGAGAGAGAGAGAGAGAGAGAGAAAGACACACGTGAAAACGGTATCGAAAGTGCTGGCCCGAATAATCGTATTCATACTGTTCTCTAGATCGACTGTACGTGTCCAAGCGGAATCCGGTCCTCAACTCTCTCGCTCGCGTGTGATTTTTCCAAAGAGACTCGACCTTATACCGTTTCGTTTGACGGCGACGTTATCTCGCGCGGTTTATGCAAATCGTAAATAGCTTTTCTGTACTTCGCAATCTCGAAAGAAACGCTTCGGAGTAGGTATGTATATGCAGTGAGCGTGTACGCAGCACGATAGTTCAGTGTGAAAAGTCTGGTCACGTGGTCGAGTGAATTACACTCTGGTGCAGCGCTTTATTCCGAAACCGTAATATAGGCACGAGTAGTTAGAAACTCATCCACGCGTTAAAAACGTTCGCTCTCACGTGTCGCATTCGGAAACCCTCTCCTTACTACCAAAATAACCCACACTCTGCTCAGTGACATAATTTCTCCGAGCCATACAGTAGTCCGATCGTCGCGTGTCACCGATTTACGTAAGCCCGCGTTTATAATTATAAGCGCGGCGGAACGACGACAATAAACCAGCGGGGCAGTAACGGAAGACGAAGCGAGGAGTGGAATGCAGCATACTGCCGACCGGAATCGTCTTTGACGATTGCGCAATGCTTCGGCACTATATTATACCCGCGTCGAGACTCTTTCGAAAGAAACGCGCGCGAAATCGACGCTAACCCAATTCCGTTTCCGGCTGCGGACGGATAGAATCTCGGCTTTGTATTTTGAGAAGCAGTGCGAAGTCGACAGTTTTCGATTAGGGGGGGGGGGCATATTGTAACGATATTTTTCGAGAGCGAGAGATAATTAGGCGGCGAAAGATATATACATACTCGGGTTTATAAATACACACCCCGAACCCAACGAGCTGACCCGATTCTCAAAGCTGCGACGTTTCGCAAATCTCGAGGAGGAGAAGAAGAAACCAAAGAATCCGGCTCATGCGAACTAGAGCATGACACGATCGCTGTGAAAATCGGGGCTGCAGGACGTTTATTTTCGCAGCCTTCCCCTTTGTCGCGTAATGCACGCGAAGAAAAGCCCGACGTCTATTTTAGCGACTATGCGCGCGTGGCACACGTGAGCGGAAAAGTCGACGGTCTATTGTACACGTGCGAGGTATAGCCTGCGTATTAGGCTTTGCGTCTTTGCGAGTGTATACATGGATGTGCGTTTTACGGACGACTATTTTTAATTGGCGCGTCGACGCTTATTATATAGCATAAGCGAGAGGATATATAGGTATACGTTGGCACGCGACTGCGGCTTTGGTAGAGGTGCGTAATGACGCTTGTTGTTGAAGAAGAAACAAAGTGTACAGTTTGATAATTGGATTCGAGTATCACAACAAACGAATGTACTTGCAGTAACCACCACGATCTCGCTATAAAGCAGTTATTGCCTGATCAATCCTCTTGACACTTTAAATAGATCTGCCTCTGATGTTTTTCAACGAAAACGTTTATTTCCAACGACGCGCAAACAGATAAGTTCGCGATTCTATTTCCAGAGCAAAAGTTTCGACTTTCGAGGAAACCTTGACTCCGATACTTTCCCAAAGCAATACAAGTCGTCCCATACACCCAAAACTTACACAATCTTATCCATAGCACCTACGCCCAACAAGTCCTCTCCACACAGAACAGCAAAAAGCTCACACGTCGCTCTTTCCCGCTATATACAGACTTGGCCGACCATTATAGCCTAGAACGCACGCGAGCACATTGCGCGCACGTGCCTCCGTGGAGCGTGTACAGCCTCGTGACCCGGCGCTGAGCTCACGTGGATTGTAACGCCTTCGCTCGCTCGCCGGCTTCCTTTCCTTTTTCCGCGAGCGACTTTGTTTTTCTCGCTTCTATACGCAAGCGGCGGCTTTTTCGAGATATACACAGGATGCCTGCGCCGAGAAATGGGCGATGGGAAAGTTCGTAATTATATATACATGCCGCTGATGCGTGTGAAAGTTTTCTGAGCGTATGTGATAACGTTATGTAAGCCGATGCATCGGCAACCGAAGATTCGGTGCGTCGTTTATTTATATGCAAACTGTGTGTCGGGGAATCGATACGTTGATGTGGCTTTTTGTACGTAGCTTGCGTTATATACATATAGTGATGATTGGCGAATGCGACGTTTTGCTCTTTTTCTTAGCGAATTATCCAGACTCGACGCAGGAATATTATATACGCGATTGATTTTCAAAATTAATTAAAGCACGTGACACAGTCTGTTAAAGTATACACTTCTACGCGTATATAGGCACATACAGCTCCTCTCGCGCGCAAAGTCACGTGTAAGCTGACGCGGCCGAGCTGCACATCGCGATTTTTATGCGCAGCGAGATTTAAGAGTGCAGCCTACAGGTTGTTATACGTATGCACAGCTGCTATTAAAATTGCGATTGTTGCTCTACAGACATTTCTCGGTTCAGTGCGCGGCGGTACGTATTGGAATTAATTTTCAGAAATCTACACAATCGCCACATCCAAACCAATCGACCATCTACGCATCAAACACGTCTGCTTGCACTTTACAAGCTTGATCAACGACATCGTCGCACGCTAAAGACAGCAGACACGAAATTGCATAACTGCGTCAGTCGCGTACAAGTATATACACTTATCTCGCACACGACTCGTGCACTTTGTTTCTTCGCACGCGGCTCGCTGCGGTGCACTTATCTCAACGAGCGGCTCGTGCATTGCGGGAATTATCACGAGACCGAGCTGGCGCGAGCCTCTATAACACTATTTTTTTTCCAAACTGCGTCAATTGAGCTTCGAGAGGATTCCGCGTGGAGATTAACGCGGTGTTAAGTGCGTTGGTGAGTCTTGAATCGGGTATAGATATATGGGAGAGTTTAAAGAACGATTTGTCTCTGTGTACAAGAGGAAAAATTTACGTAGAGGCGGATCTTGTGTATATTTGATGGATGTATAGTTTCTGGAGGAGGATTCGCGCAATGACGCATTTGAGAAAATATATACCTATAGTTTGTATAGAAGCTTGCACAACAATATTCTGTAGGTCTTTCTGGAATCGGAGTAGATCGAGAAGTTTCTGAATTTCTGTTATCCGGATATTCGAAAAAACTAATACAACTTATAGCTCAGTTACAGATAGTGTGCACTCGTAGGCGCATGCATGTAAATCTAATTTTGCTTCCTTCCTAAGGAAGCCTTGTAATAGTAATTTTTAGAGTTTGTGTAAAAACATGTAGGAAATATGTTTTGAGGCATTTTAAGTCGAAAAATTGTGTTTTTAGAAAATGTCCGTAGGATGTTTGTGTGTGTGTGTGTGTGTGTGTTCGTTCGTATCGCCTCTAGCTCAGCTTCTACTCAGTGGATTTCAATCCACCAAGTCTCATTTTCTTTGTTTTTACGAATACTCAGCGGGATAACAGTATCAAGTTTTTTCTCATAAAGTTATTGAAAAAGTTGACGAAAGTAAATTGCTTAATATGTACCTGAAAGAGAATAAAATTATCTATATTTTGACTGCGGAAAATTTATATTATCGTTCGTCGTTTTTTTATTACACACCATAAAGCGCAAATTTTTGAAATTGTTTTTAAATTTTGAATCTTTCTAAAAAAAATCATGATTATTGAACGTAATTAGGACTATATTTCTCTTAAATATCAAGTCATTTCACGAGGCAGATCCTGAGAAAAACATCAACAATTGAAAAAAGTCGTTTTTCTACGTGACGCGGTAACTGGAGTAAAAAGACATTAATCAAGTTCAAATTTTTGATTTAGTTAGCATTATATAGTACCTTGATCCCTATGTTTGGGTTGTTTACGAAACCAGTTAGTTTCAAAGGTATTAAGCTTCAAAATCTTGTTTCTCACCCTGTATATTTCGCATAATTGAAAACTGCGTCGCTTACGTCTCAGCTTCTATTTAATGGATTGTAATCTATACCTAGGCTCAATTTTTCTGCTTTTGTTTTACCAATTTGTTAAAAACAAGATTTGCAGTTACGCATTTGCGTTTTTTTATGGCGATTTTTCAATCACTAGTGATTTAAGATACGGTCTACGAACTATCCTAATCATTATAACTCGAAAACTAAATGTTGAACTCTGCTTCTCAACCGTATTTCAATAACGAGTTAACCCTGTTACAAATATACAGGTTGGTAAATAAGATGTCAGGTAAAAAAGGGAGAGTGATATCTCGTTGGAGCTTCGTTAAATAATTATAGTTATGCGAGAAAAATAGAGAGAGAGAGAGAGAGAGAGAGAGAGAGAGCTATATAATTGATTATGTATATATAATTGATTTGAAATAATTTTATCTATCACACGATAAACTACAAAAACTTTATAAAATTATATATGAAGTAAAAACAATTCAGATATTAAAGCGATACATAATGTTGAAGGCAGCTACGTGCCAAAGAATTGGCAGCGGTTTTTTTTATTCGCTGCTATAACTAGTTCGTGCCATTGTAAACATTAAATAATGAAAAGAGTTATTTAAAATGACGTATATCACTCGTCAAACATAGACTATCCACATATCCCTAAGTCGATATGAAAAAAAAAAACTATAGCTTAATTAAACAAAAACGGCAAACTTCTTATAATAAAAACAATTGAATAAACGTCGCTTTAAAGACAAAGTTTGTCGTACTTACTTACGCAAACACAGTTGCAACCAATTGCCAAAATCGCTGACGCATATTTCAATCACCACACCAAAATGCAAACACATCTATCGTAACAAAAATGTGTGCTCCTGAAAAGGTGTTATTCACATTTTGCTGTTCTTAAAAAAACGTGCGATGAGTCTTGGAATAAAAATTCTTGAACGAGTGGCCCACGTGGATGTACGAAGATTACGTATGCGGGCGCTTGCAGGTTTGTACTCCCATGTATATAGTGAGTCAGGATGATGGTACGACACAAATAGTTGATGACTTTGATGAATGTTATTAAAAATTCCTAATGATTGCGTATCTTTACGCGTGTCTGACAGCGGAAAAGTTAATTTACTCAAACGATATTTCAGCTTGTTAAACATGATAGAGTACTTGAACTCACAGCCTGCAGAAAATTTAAGAAATAGACCAACCAACGACTTTTGTTTTAAAGCACAAAAGTAGTTTCTTATGTGTAGACCCCAGGATGCTATAATACGTCCAAGAACACTTTATAGTTACATTGTTTAGTGGCGTTATATATCCTCAACGTGACATTGAAAATAGGTGGGTCACGTTTGTCTAAAACGTGCGCGAGAACGAGTTTATCTGTAACTATCTACGCTCCCCTGGTGTGAATCTTCGTTCCGCAAGCATACGTAATTCGAGTTTTCGCTCATCATCATCCCATTATCAGTGAATTATTTTTTCTGCAGCCGTCGTCACGTGAGACATGCAGTAGATAACGTGCATCAAAAAGTGATAGCCGAAGAAAAGGTAAGAAGATATACCTCGAGTTAGCGTCAGTCGTCTTCCGGAGTACATTTCTTGCCAGATCAAATTCACGCCTTCGTGAATATATATTTATTTATGTACTGAATATAATATATGTACATTAAACAGAAATTTAAGTATTTATATTACAAGAATACGAATACAAGCAGTCAAAAAGAAAGACACAAGTATTCGGTATGGAAGGATAAGCACAAGCAAAAACGCTATATTTCAATTCGCGTCATTACTATTATCTATCTCCAAAACGAGTTTGATATATTGGAAATTTTTCACTTTACTGTACCAAAACATTCAGTCCTACACTTTTACCGCATATCCTACGCATTGTACAAACTAGAAAGATTATAGCACATACATACAATAGCAGAAGCTAAGATAACAGTATGAAAATGAAAAATGCTGCGACGCATCCATCTCTGCGTCTGCTTCTGACCCACGCAATGAACCAGTTCGTTAATCGGTTTTCGTCAGTTCGATTATTTCTGCCCCAACACGGCCGGGGTGGGAGTTTTCAAGTAAAGCCAGGCAAAAGAAGAAAGTGTGTTCTTCCCCGGACAAAATACGTTGGCGAATAGGCGCACGTGACGGAAGACAGCGATAAGGGCATCGTTTCTGCGAGCGTTGCTTATCGCGGCCCCGAAGTAGTTGCTTGCGCATAAGCGTACATTGCAGATTTTTTACAAAACCAAGCGCCGGCTATCCTAAATGATTACAAATTATAATAGGTCGGTAAATAAAGAGGATGAAGCTTGTAATTTTGGTAAGAAAAGTCTATTGATTTACGAAATGTACAGATTTTTTTATTTTTTGAGTCTAGTTACATTGTGTTCAATATAATTATCATTAAATCTATAAATACAAGTTCATTCGTGCGATCTCGTGCATGCAAGTTCTTTAGCATTGATGTTTCATTGCTCAAGCATGGTTCCCGACTTTTTAACAATGATTAATCGATTAATCATTATAAACGGCGCATGTATTAACGAAACATGAGGTAACGAGGTACAAATAATACAGAAAGAATATTGGAAGTTTCCTGTTATACAACTTTGTATACTGGACAATCTTATCAACAAACTTACATGTAATATTGAAGAGCAGCCGAAGCATAATTCTGGTTTATAGTATTTCTACAATTCATCGTGTAGTTTCACGCAATAGTCGAGAATTTTAAAAAGAATGACAATTCATAAAAACAGACAAACACGTACGAAAATTCATTGGATATTAACAAGGTAAAGCTTGTAAACAATCACTTGCTTCATAAATCACTGTAATCATTCCCATCTACATTGAAGCTTTCTTCCTTGTAAAACTAGTTAGAATAAACAAACTCTATACTAGAATCTCAAAAATTTGCTTTCATTTTTCTCAGATACCTTAATATAAAAATTTCTTGAAATTTTTGCATTATCATAAGGGTATTCAATATAATACCCTTGTAACCATTGTTCACACGATGGTGGCACTCACATGTGTCTGTAGTTTTGTCTTTGTATCTCTGCGCAAAGTTAAATGCGCACACCGTTTGTAAAAATTGTCTGTATCTAATGTCACCTTCTCACAGTCACTACTTTAATCTCGATCGCCTCTCTCTTCTGCTCGTTCTTCTGCCCTCGCTTTCATCCTCGTGATGAAAGCCTGGCCTTTGCTCTTACGGAAGTTTTCATAAGGGTCATTAAGGTTCACACCTACGCCTTTGTACATATCCGTGCGGTCGCGTATCTCACCTCCGGAGATGGGAGCCTCAATCCCCTGCTCGTTCGCACCCAGGCCAGCTCCACCCCAGCCCATTTTTCGTAAGAGTTGGTGGCCTTTATTACTTTCATCAAGTCCCATATCTTGATTAGCTTTGCTGTACATTGAGCCCCTATTAGGAATAATAAAAAAATCATACATGACACAACGTAAATTATTATTATTAATTAATAAAAAGTATACTTCATGGATTTGTGCGTTAAAAATAATTAATGAATATGGCATTCTAAATTCCTGTACTTACAAAAAACTAGGCGGAGTAGGACTCCTATCACTTCGATCCATTCTTCTATCAGGCGAGCCATTACCCCTATGCGGCGTCGGAGGTGGCTGTTGCGCCTGGTCACCGCTCTGCCCACCCTTATTGCTGTTCCGTCTCCTTCGACTACGACTATTGTGATTCTGATTACGGTTGTTTGGTCGGTGATTTGGAGTCGGTGGGGGGGACTTTGATCTACTCCTGCCTCGTGACCGAGACCGCGATCGACTCCTAGACTTGCTTTTATAGCGTTTCTTTGGTGGACTTGGGCTCTTCGAGCGCGGCCGGAGTATTGGTGATGGCGATCTTGACTTTTCCCTTAAACCACACATGATCTGTTCTTCCTTCTTTTTCTTAGCTTCGTTCTTCGCCCGGTAGTATTCATATAATCCTAGCTTTTCCCAACCATCACTGAAATATTAATAAAAAAGTTAGTACTAGTAAAAATTTGTATGCTTTAGGCTGGAACTTGAAGATGAGTTTACGATGTATCCATAAAACTTTTAAATAAAAATTCAATAGGTATACGAATTACCAAAGGTTTCTCAATAAAGTGAATTTAATAAACCCATCTAAAATCAGCAGTGTCATTTTCTACCAATCTTTTTAGGCTATTGTAACGTTTTTACAAAACGTTCAATAAAAATTTCAAATACTGCACCTTCTAGTAATCCAGATTCCCAGCATAAGATCCAGCGCAGTAACAAAACAAAATTTTGATAAATTTAGACAGACATTCTTTTTAAATTGCTCACACTTGCGTTACAAAAATCTAGCGACAGTTAATATGCTATAAAGCTTCATGTGCACAATATAAAATTAGACAAACAACCTAAAAATATTGCTCATAAAAATCAATGGCCTTTCAGAATCATGCTTTTGAAACCCTTACTATTACATAACAAACAAGTTAACCAATTTCTAGAAACAAATCGGAGTCAGTATACATCCGCTTCTAAATTTTGAAAATGAATGATTTTTCAACTTTTTTCCAAACACTGATGTACGATCAGTGAGTGGCACTGGCTATTTTACAATAGATAAATAAACAAACAGCAAGATCAAGAAGAACCAGCCATCATTAACTTAACACACCAAACTAAACCCTTGAACCAACTAACTGACCTGTCTCTGGGAGTGTCGTGATTGGGCATCGAATAGAATGCCTCAACTGCAGCAAGTAGTCTATCACTAGGCGGCGCAGGCGGTGGTAATCTGATTGCCTCTGGATCGAGAGGCTTATACTCGCAGTCTTCGAGTTTGATAAGCGGCACCATTAATCCGGCAGGCAACTCAAAGTAAGGCATGCTAGGCATCAGATCCTCCAGACAGATCTCCTGGGCCATTAACGGTGGTGGCTGCTGCTGCGGCGCCGGCGGCGGCCCAAAGCCCGGCGGTGGCCTCGAGAAATCTGGCAGTGGTAAATGCGTAAACGGGTCTGCACCAACTGGACCTCCAGGTCCTGTGCCTGGTGGTCCGTTCCAGCCTGGCGGAGGTTGACTAAAGTTTACATCGTGCGGTGGTGGCCCTCCTCCGTGAGGTGGTGGAGCGCCATGGCCCATTGGACCAGCGTGAGGTGGCATACCTCCGTGAGGTGGCCCCATCCCTGCAGCAAGTTCTGTACAATGAGAGTCAAAGGTTTTGATGGGGCGAATGGTTGGATGCGTTAGAGAACAATCTCGTTTGCGTCCAATATATATAAAATAATTACAGAAAACTGTCTTTCCAATAATCAAAAATTTTAGGAAAAAACTATATCACGATTAATTGTAATTTTTAAAAACTGACACAGGAAAAAATAAATATTTTGAAAATTCTAATTCGTACCTCGTGGTGGACCGTGCGGTGGCCCGCCATGTTGCATAGGTCCACCGAGCGGTGGTCCCCCGTGTGGAGGAGGGCCTCCGTAAGGTGGCCCTCCGTGAGGTGGCCCACCGTGGGGTGGCCCTCCGTGAGGTGGCCCTCCGTGAGGTGGCCCACCGTGGGGTGGCCCTCCGTGAGGTGGCCCTCCATGAGGTGGTCCCCCATGAGGTGGTCCTCCGTGAGGTGGCCCTCCGTGAGGTGGCCCTCCGTGAGGTGGTCCTCCGTGAGGCGACCCAGAATGTGGTGGACCTCTATGTGGTGGATAATCTCCATGCGACATACCACCGTGAGGCGGACTACCATGAGGTGGCGGGCCACCATGATGCGGTGGTGGTCCCCCGTATGGTGGTCCATCGTGAGGTGGTGGACCTCCGTATGGCTGGCCACCTCCTTCGTGGGGTGGGCCTCCATAGGGTGGACCTCCTCCATCGTGGTGAGATCCTCTATAGGGTGGGCCACCGTCGTGTGGGGGTGGCCCGCCAAAGGTCGGACCTCCATCGTGTGGCGAACCTCCGTAGGGCGGACCTCCTCGATCATGAGGTGGGCCGTCAAGGGAATGACCACCATGCTGCTGCCCTATGCCTGAGTGCGGAGGTGGCGGACCTCCATGTTGCGGCGGTGGACCACCATGAGGTGGACCTCCGTGTTGCGGTGGCGGTCCTCCATGAGGTGGTACATTCTGCTGATTCTACGAGATGTAAATTAATTATAACTATAATCATCTTGTATTTTGTTAATAATAATACTCTTCATTGTATTTATAATACTGTCTTGTCTGCTTAGTATAAATAAGAGTACAATTTTAAGAGAATTCATAAAATTATAGTTAAATAAATAATCATGATAAGTTCTAACAAAAAATTCAAGTTTTTACCATTGCTGCGGGGGGCGGCGGAGCTTTAAGTTGCCTGTCTAGAACAATCTTTTGTTGCTCTATAGATTGTATTTGCCTCATTGCATGATTGACAAATGCTTGATGCTGAGCTTGGTAATTATCAAATGTCTGCTTCGTAGTGGCGGCGATAGACGAAATAGCATTGGCATGTTGTGTCATAACGCTCGCCTGATAATCTGACCACGATTTGCTAGGATTCTTCAGTTTCTCGATGATGCCTTCCTCGAAATAATTATTCTTCGACTCCCATAAACTTAAAAGCTTATTCAATTTGACAATCTGTTCCTCTGTAGCAGCTAATGATGCATTACAAAACATTGGTACCACGACACTTTCCATTGCTTTTCTTAACTCCAATGATTTTTTTCGAGCACTATTAACGTTTATAGAGTTTGTTAAGTTTTATTTCAATTGATTAAAATACAATAATTTTTAATTACAATTATATTGATATTAAAATCCAATAACTTACCAATGATGCAACACATCATTTACGAGATAAATAATATGAAGTTTATGAGTAAAAGTGGTTTCCTGAATAACTCTAAAATTGAATTCATAAGTTTAAATTGTAAGCATTACATGTTTGCTGAAAAAAAAATGTACGATTTATAACTTGAGAGTAGCCTACCTCTTAAGTAGATGCTCTGCAACTACTTGATTACTTTCAAGAGTATTAGAGTGTTGAAGTATCCATGCCTTCCCTGCACTAATGCTATCCTTAGTGCAAGTATCTATAATTGGCTGCAGAACAGCTTCAAAAGCAGCCAAATCTGTATTAGTGGTTTGCGCATTGCTCTGCAGGTTATTCTCTTGTGCTTGTCGTACTGCATCCTCAACTCTTCCTTGCTGCTGTGCCATCAATGCAGCATGCTGAGCAGCTAAATTCTGTTCCGATTGACGAACCTGGTCCTGCAATGTTGTCTGCTGCGACTGAAGACTGGCCAGTTCATTCTGAAGCCAACCCGACGATCTACCGATAGAATTTTGAGGACCTGGTATGTGCGGCCCAGGACCTGAATTATGGGGTCCAGGTAAGTGCCCTGGACCAGCATTAGGAGGTCCAGGCATGTGACCTGAGTTTGGTGGGCCTGAGCCCATCATAGAGGGGGGATTGCTGGCAGGTCCCATGTTAACTGAGTTTAGACCATTATTTTGAGCCATGCCAACATTATTGACACCTACTGCTGGTGATTGCTGCTGCGAAACTTTTAAACGTGGATCTGCATTTTGCATTGGATTTATTCCTTTTTGTTTTAAAACTGCAAACGAATGATGGTGAATTATTGCATGGTGCTTAGAGAAGCTCAGTCAAAAATATAATATTTTTATTTTGTTTTTTTTTATGCAATTCCAAGTGCTCTTTTGCTCCGTAACAAATGATCTCCAATAATCGTCGCCATCTCATATTTTTTGCCATACCGTACAGACAATAACTCCCAATTACTTTTGAAATTCTCTCTCACTTTTGGAAGTATAAAATTTATCCCTTCCCGAACAGTCTCAAACGATGTAGATGTAAAGGCGTTTTGTCCCACTTACTGGCTTGCTCTGTCGTCACTTTGTACTGGTAGTAGTTAAAGTACTCTCCACCAAAGAGGAAGCTGAACTTTGGGTTGTCCTTCTGCTTGTTCTTTGTCATCTGCTCAAATTCAGGGCCATTGCGTGCGACAAACTGCGCCAACTTATCTATGATGTTGCGCAGTTCGGTATCTAGATTGAAAGAAAAAAGACTGGTTGGAAAAATATTCTCGCGCTAACAATAACTATATAATACTTGTAGGGGTGAGTAATGATATACCTGAATTGAGAGATTCCTGTCAATAAATTAAACTATTACAAGATACTCATTATAGCATATAGGAATAGAAATGAATTTCGAGAATGTAAGCTGAAACTCTGAGGCCGCGATCGAATCTCACATGCAACTGACTGTCTGAAGTCAAAACAAGACTAACCGAGTCTCAAAATACGCACTGTTAACTTAGAAAAATCGATATAATGCCCAAACGCAAAAGTCGCTATTTGCAATGCTAATACACTTGCTCTAACCTCAAAATCCCAGCCGTCCGCTATACTATCACCGCCAAGTACGAGGCACCGTATCATTCCTCATGCTCCACCGAATCCACTATCCTCGAGCAATGATGCACTAGACGAAACTCCCGAAAAATCATTCCAACGATCCCTGTTCAGGTGAGTGCGAGTAACCTACAAGCCTCGTGCGACCCCCAAGCAAAATGCTCTCCCGCGGTGGCGGCGGCGCGCACATTCATCCGCATTGCACACTTATGCCCGCCGAAGAAATATTTGCACCGGAGTCAAGCTTTGTTCCAACCCTACGAGCTCGAGTACACACACACACACACAGTCGCTCTCCGCAAGCACTAGGAAAAGATGCTCACCTGCCGGCGCCTGGTCCATCTTTCCGACTCGTCAACACGACTCTGGCTCTGCGGCAGATCGCCCATTTAACGCCAAGCTCCGAAACTTTCCGAGAGCCCCGCGACGCCTTTTTGTCAATGCCAAAGACTCCTGCGGGATGATAATCCGCGCGCGCACTTAGTCTCAGTGTGTGTATTCGTATTATATACAGACGGCTTGCGTGATTTGTGCTTCGCAATATATGCCGTACACTCCGAACAACGCACTCTGCTCTATCGGAGTCTCTGATGAACGAACACCGGCCAGCCTATTGCGAGCAATATAGCGGATTCTTTGAGTATGAGTATATATGTAGGTATAGGTATAGGTATACGTGCGTTGTGCATAAGCGGGCCGAACTCCGAAGACTATACTGTCTGCGGCAGAGCTATGAGCCTATCAGGGTACGGAGTTGGAAGGGGTGCAGGGGCGGGTCGTCGTCGGACCGAACTTTGCCGGAATCGCCCGAAGTACGCGTATGCATTTTACTCGGTCTGTTTGCACTGCTATTAGTGACGAGTCCGATAAACGGACAGAGCTTGACATCAGTTTACTCTTTATGAAGGAGTTTTTTTTCAATTCCATCAAGTAAAGTCCAAACTGTTATGTACTTATCGATAATAACGTTAATTTTTAATTCGTCAAAATCTTGTTATCTTTCGATATTTATATATGATACAAGCTGTAACAGAAGGGTTTTTACTTATATAAGTAAAAAATTCAGATCTGGCGCTTCAGTAAAAAACATGACCCGTCGCAAACCCTTCCTCTTGTCCGACCGTTCAACACACCTCGCGCAAACTTTCGCGCCATCATCGACGGAAAATCAAAGTTCCTGTTTACGATCATCTGGCAGCCTGAATATATATATATATATATATATATATATATATATATATATATATATACGGGCTATATATGTATATTGTATATACGTACAATCTACTCGCGACTCGCAGCCGAGAGTCGCGACTGACTGACACCCACGCAGTCGAGTCGAGTCCGCGAGAATCACTCGCACGGGGCCCCGAATTCCGTCTCCCCGTGGTGAAAAAGTAAACAACGAAGTCGTCCTCCAGACAAGTGCAGTGTGTTCTCTATATGTATATATTCGATATCATCCGCGCGATGAATCAGACTCCAGCAGCTGTAGTGCAGCGACGTTAAAAGACGTGCCGTCTCTCGCCTCGTCGCTTTGGACTGCGCTCTGCACATATTTTACCCTGCGTGGAACGGGCTGGAAAGCGCGCGAGGTGTTATATACACATTGCGAAACCACAGTGCTCGAGAATGAAGGCTTGATGCGGATCGTCGTGTGTGCGTTATATGCTCGCGCTTTCGCTGAACGACAAGAAGACAAGCAGCAAAGGAGGAGTCGTAACGGTGCTTCTACTGTTGTGTGATCGTCAGGGACGCAAGATGATGCCAGAGCGCGACGATTGCTGAGCTAAACGAAGAACGTCCGCAGCCGAGTCTCGACAGCCGTCTCCTCCGTAGCTTCCCCTCGTTTCTCGCTCGCTGCTTCCGAAAAGTCTCAAAGGTCAGTCTCGTTTTAGCATTAGCTATTATATTCTGGGTTATCGCGAGGGCTCTCCCTCGGACTTAATATAGGTATGCTTTCACCTTGGGCTTGATTTTTATCTTTCCGATGAGCAAGCAGCTCTGGACTCATCATCTTGGCGTATATTATATGTACGCTGTGCAGTGTTTGTATATCTAGCAGCTCGGCCAGTTTTTATTTTACTATTATTATGATGACGATGAACTTCCGTGTGTCATTTATAGGTGTCGATGAGTTTCTTGTCACAACTCCCTTTGTTCCATGCTTACGTTTAAATTGCAAATTATTACACTTCTGTTAATTGGGGTACTGTTTTGTTTGGTTTGTAAACACGCTGAGGTGAGGACTGCCAAGTCTGCACTCTTAATGGGATCACAGTTTTGAATCCACTGCAAAACCAATTTTAAAGTAGGTTGTGGAAAAACTTGTTACGCTTCATAACTTGCATTACACCTGCAGTAAAACAAAGGACAATAGGACGTATTGGTATTTCATTATTATTGTAATAATTTATCTCAACGTTTTAATTTCATGTCTACTGCACTTTTATCTGATTTAGCAAACAAAATTATTGGAAAGATTATTTTGAATTTTTATCTCAAACAGAGCTATGAGTTGTTGATCTTTGCTATCTGAAAACTTTAATTTGAGCAACCTGCTGATGGTATTATTACAATTATTTTGATATTTGTGAATCTTAGTTACATACTAATGCATCCTGAGTCTTGACTGAAAAACAACTAAATATCATCTACAAAGTACAAAGTAAGCAAACTGTCAGCGATATTCACTATAAGAACTGGCGCAATAACTGATTATCTTGCGCAAATTTCAAGGCTGCTTTGCATAAGCTTTCATTTAATTTTATTTGCACTATTCAAAAAATTTTTAATAGTGATAAATTCAACTGTTTTTAAAAGATTGATTTGTTATACGAGGAGCTATACTTATACTGGTTTAATTTAATCACATGCTTAAAATATTCTTCCAATATAGGCACTTTATTCATTGGGTGCATAATGCAAAAATAACATAATTTTATTTTACTAAAGTCAGTACCACATCCTGCTCCACATGCTCCGACCACAAGAGAACTCACTCGATCCAGTTCCCAAGAGAGAAGCCACTTGCACAACACAGCGCAACACGTACACATCAAATATTCATCTAACTAGTTTGCAAAATTGACTGTTACAGATAGACTCTGTGTGGGGTTGGGCGTCACCCCCGCTGCGCCTCCAGGTAGCCGGGGGGACTCGAGGGGCGTCGGGGAGCGCGGGTCTCGCAGCTGCAGCCCAATCCTCACAGCAGAGGATGGGCGAGATGGTCGTCGATCGCGCTCCCTCGCCAGCACGCCTTAGTCACAACTCCGAGAAACATCCCAGGGCAACACTGACCGAGCTCGCGGTGCTGCGCAGGCACAGGGAGCTATGCGACGTCGTACTCAACGTCGGCTCCAGGAAGATATTCGCTCACAGGGTCATACTCTCGGCATGCAGTCCCTACTTCAGGTGCGAAGAATTCCTATTGCTCTCTGCAGCATGCTTCACTGTGTTTTCGTCAGATAAAAAACTTTCTCCCTTGAAAAATTTGAGAAATGGAGCCTTATAGTAAGATAGCAGAATTTCAAAATCAAATGAAACGAGCAAATCGATTTCTGTTGAAAAAAACGTCAATTGTTTTCACGTTCACTGTTTGTTTGTTTGTTTAAAAAAAAAGCATTTAATTAACTCGCGAACTCGTTAAGCGCAACTTGTTACAAAATGTGAAAAGTCAATAAACTAGTCGCTCGTATACCCGCAAACTCAATTACACCGCCGCTTAACGAGTTCCAGGCACGAAAAATAACTGATCTAAAAAAATGTTTCTCTCCCCCCGCATACAGAGCCATGTTCACGGGCGAGTTGGCCGAATCGCGGCAGACGGAGGTGACGATTCGCGACATCGACGAGATAGCGATGGAGCTGCTGATCGACTTCTGCTACACGTCGCACATCATCGTCGAGGAAGCAAACGTGCAGACCCTTTTACCAGCCGCCTGCCTCCTCCAACTCGCTGAGATTCAGGACATCTGCTGCGAATTTCTCAAGAAACAGCTCGACCCGTCCAACTGCCTCGGCATCAGGGCTTTCGCCGACACGCACTCGTGTCGCGAACTTCTCCGTATCGCCGACAAGTTTACCCAGCATAACTTCCAGGAGGTATACTCAGATATTGGATTTTAGTATTTACACGATGATTACTGCGTTTTGTGAAATTGATTAAAGTAAATGAAAGATTGAATCCTTACTTCAATTTATTCGAAGCTGTTTTTAAGTGCTTCATTCGTCGATGTAAATGACGAAAGCCAAGTCACATTTGGATTCTATAATCATATGTGTTATCATAAGTTATTTTAAAGCAAAAAACGTATCTTCAAAACCTAGTAGGATTATTCTGAAACTAAAGCACGACTCGATTTTTTTAGGTAATGGAAAGCGAGGAGTTTCTGCTTTTGCCGGTGGGCCAGCTCGTCGACATAATCTCCTCGGACGAGCTGAACGTACGCACGGAGGAGCAGGTCTTCAGCGCAGTTATGAACTGGGTCAAGTACAACGTGACCGAGCGACGTCAGCACCTTGCCCAAGTGCTCCAGCATGTGCGGCTGCCGTTGCTCAGTCCCAAGTTCCTCGTCGGCACCGTAGGCTCGGATCTGTTAGTGCGCTCGGACGACGCCTGTCGGGATCTCGTCGATGAGGCTAAAAACTACTTGTTACTGCCGCAGGAGAGGCCGCTCATGCAGGGCCCGAGAACGCGCCCGAGAAAACCGACTAGACGTGGCGAGGTACGGACGACGATCCTGATATTTGATAATTACACGCATATTTTTGTTAAATAAGTGTATACTTGAACAATTTTGAATGAATTTCAGGTACTTTTCGCGGTGGGTGGCTGGTGTTCAGGAGACGCGATAGCGAGCGTGGAGCGATTTGATCCCAACACAGTAGACTGGAAAATGGTAGCGCCTATGAGCAAGAGAAGATGTGGTGTCGGAGTGGCAGTACTGAACGATCTTTTGTACGCCGTGGGTGGACACGATGGACAGAGTTATCTTAATAGCATAGAGAGGTATGATCCTCAGACGAATCAGTGGTCTTGCGACGTAGCACCTACGACATCGTGCAGGACTAGTGTCGGAGTCGCTGTGCTAGATGGATTCCTCTATGCCGTTGGTGGACAGGATGGCGTTCAATGTCTCAACCACGTTGAGAGGTATACTTAATAATTTGCTTCTTGGCTGGAAAGCAAAAAATTATGACCATTACTGAGCATTCCTTTTTTTGCGTTTGCCAGATACGATCCAAAAGAGAATAAATGGTCGAAAGTGTCGCCGATGACGACACGACGACTGGGGGTAGCTGTCGCAGTCCTTGGTGGTTATCTCTACGCCATCGGCGGGTCCGATGGGCAGTCGCCTCTGAACACGGTCGAGCGATACGACCCGAGGCAAAACAAGTGGTCTCAGGTTTCGCCCATGTCGACGAGACGCAAACACTTGGGCTGTGCGGTATTTAATAATCTCATATACGCTGTTGGCGGCAGGGACGATTGCATGGAGCTGTCCAGCGCTGAGCGTTACAATCCCCACACAAACTCCTGGAGTCCGATAGTCGCCATGACTTCCAGAAGAAGTGGGGTGAGTTTTTGTCAAATATCAAGTATTCTCGTACTCTGGTTTTAAAGTTAATACTATAATTGCTTTTATGGTTATCACATTTAGGTCGGCCTAGCAGTGGTCAATGGCCAGCTGTATGCGGTGGGTGGCTTTGACGGTACGGCCTACCTTAAGACGATCGAGGTCTACGACCCTGAGCAGAACCAGTGGAGACTGTGTGGATGCATGAACTATCGTCGCCTCGGAGGCGGCGTAGGCGTGATGCGTGCACCTCAAACAGAAAGCTACCTTTGGTAGCTCAGGCCCCCCACTTCAGCCAGTTCTGTGGCTGAACCAACGACGCCTCTGTCGACGCCCGCGGTGACCCCAGTAACACCCGTGACACCCCCCGCGCCGATATCCGCGCCTCTTGCAGCGAATAACTCGACCAATACGAGGAAACGATATCGGCGATCCATGAGCATCATTTAATATTCACAAATATTTATTATTATTCCTTTTCGCTTGGCTCTGAGGGGACATGGGCATTGCTTGAATGAAAAATACTCTACAGTATTTTGATATCATGTCTCCTAGTTGATGTTTATTTCATGTTTTATTTCTCGTGACTGCATGGTTCTCTTGTTTTCGAATCTTTTTATTTAATTATCTCGTTTCAAGTAGCAAAAAAGCTACTGGAATCTTGTAGAAAAATAACTAGATTATTTCCGTTACGCGTGCCCAAATGTCTTTCAAATGAATAATTGCATGTCCTCCAGAGTATATTTGTTGCTATTAACTCGATAATTGCCACTTTCAACTAGCTACATTTCAAACCGGATATCCTATACCCAAATGCATTGAATCTAAAGAAGCTCTATTTGTTTAAACTTTTGTTTAGGACTAGAGCTTTTTAACATTCATTGTGCCAACGAAGGCGTTACTGAGATTCTGAGCGCATCACTGTCAATGATCAGAGGCATCGTTTTATTAACACATAATTTGACAAGACTTGAATAAGCGAAACGAGGTAATAATAACGAAACAGCTTACATTTATCAAAGGATGAAGTGAATGAAAGCATTATCTACTTTAAGTAACGGGCTACTTTCGTACCCTAAGTCAGGGATGTTGATTTAGGTAGATTCACTTAAAGCTAAAGCTATATACTTTTAAACGAATTTTATTTTAAGAAATCTATTTATTTTTTTATTTACGCGACATCTAGAAAAGCATAAAAAATCAAAATTTGATTTGGATCACAATTTGTCTATTATCCCTAGCAAAAGTATGTTTTGCATGCAGTTTTATGTTTTATTTCTGCGCTACTTGATCTGCCAAAATGTGCATTTTATTAATTTTAACTTGACGAATTAACATTTCTCGGGAAATGTTTAGTCTATTATGCATTGATGTGCAGCTTATGCATCTGAATCGTTAAATTGCGCATTTTTAGACGTTATGAAACCTCTATAACTCAAAGTCCAAGACGACTGTTTATAAAGCAGCTTCAATCCTTTGTGAATAAAGAGCGTTTAAACGCTAAAATTACCGCGATCAGATTTTTTAAACACAAACACAATACACAGATTGTATAGTTCTGTGCGAGATTGTAATCTTGTCATTAAAGGATTAATTAAATTATTGTAATTAAGTAAAATACATAATGCCAAACTCTTGCTTGATGAAAATGGAAATGCATGTGTATCGCTTAAGTAAGTGAAGGGAAAAAATTCTGTGTTCAGTCAAGTCAATCTTCTTGTAACGAAAAAAAAGTAAAAAAACGCAAAAATGCTGTTTGTATTTTTAAGTCGTAGGGTTAACCAGTCCGTACTTTTAAAGTTTCAAGCGAACTAACGAAAACAAGTCCAAGCCAAGAATTATCTTTACACACGTCAAATGAAAAAAATACGCAAATTAGCCCTATTCTAATTTACGCGCATGATTATACATATAAATATGAATTGCAGCTCTCGCGACTATAAAGAATTGCCTGGATGATGCACTCAGTCACATAATTATCCAAGTAAATAAACCAAGTATACACCAGAGAGAACATGTCACAATATACACGAGGACTGAAAATACTCGAAAAATGCGCGCAAGGCACACTTTTTTAAGTTTGTAACGATGACTATATGATTGTACATGAGCAATTAATTTTGTATATACTGGAACAAATCTGTCAGAAGATTTATGAAAATATATTGTTAAAATTGATGCAACTAATCACTGTCTATATACTTGTTTTCATAAACTCCCTCCGTATCACGTTTACCATGTAATTTCCGAGCGTGGTTTCCATGAAATATTTCGCATCAAGATAGTTATAGTTTATCGGAGCGGAACTAGCGCGTTCACCTCAGATCCTGGCCAATTAAATTATAAAATGATATATGTTTAAAAATCAGTTTGCCGAGTCGCATAAAATTCAAATAGAAAAACTTATCAAATAATTGAAATGGCAACATTTTCAAAATATCAAAATATCTGAGCAAAAAGTGAAAGACATTTCTATACTCCGGATGTTCCGCTCTCGAATATCGGAATAGAAATCAATCTCGAGCACCATATATGAACAGTAGGTATCCGAATTTCGAAAGTATGATTCACGTCGCGCGTATACACGATACACTGAAAAACTCAAGGCCGGCAAATTAATGCCATATTGATCGCCTGGCTCGCGATCCCGCAATAAGAGAAAGAGGAAACCGACGCCCAAGTGTCAAGCTTATCGCTGAAACACATCGTGCGTAGTGTCAGCAATAGTACACCGAACCACACCAGTATAGGCGCAATCCCTCCTCACCCCAAAAAGTGTCTAGCCGCGCGCATGCATTCGAGAAGTATGGATCAGCTATATAGCGCCGAGAAGTACGTTTTCTTGTGTGGCCGCGTAGTCGATATCAGCTAACAGTATAGGAGCCTTAAGTAGCAGGTGTCGCCCCCTAGTGAGACAGTCGAGCGCGGGGTCGATTATTTTTCAGTCTCGTCCCTTTCGCGCGACTGTACAGTGTACACGCCGACCTATAGCACTGCCACACATATACCTATATAACGAATTCGCGTGTAGGCCTGCTGTTTTTTCGGGCCCCGAGTGCCGCGGGTGTACTTAGTTATCTGTCAGCTGACGACAGCAGTGCGTGCGAGTGAGTGTGTCTTGGATCGGCCGCTGACTGCGTGTCAAAGCAGCTCTCCCGGAAGATGGTGAGTATAATTATATTGTTCCCCAGGTGGAAACCAAATTTTGAATTATTTATCGCTAAACTCGTCGTATTTCCCCGTCTGCCCCGCACCCAGTCGTTCAGCGAGAAGTTCGCCTCGATCATGGCCAGGCCTGGACAGGACCCCCAGGCCAAGGATGACGTCCCCTGGTGGATGAAGTACGGCGGCCGCATACTCGGCATCGTTGGAGGCTTCCGTAATGATCTTTCTTTATAATACATCTATTACCTATAATATACTCCGTACCACTGCTTGTTTAATTCAACTTACTTCCTGTGGGCTGAGCCACTGCAGTCTGCTCACTCTCTCTCTCTCTCTCTCTCTCTCTCTCTCTTTGATCCTTTTATCACTTGTCGGTTTTTCATTGTTACTTTCACCTTGTGCTTAGAGACTATCTGCTCTGGTCTCTGGGCAATGTTTTTCATTATAAATTAAGGCTGATTTTAATTTTAATTTAATAAATTGTGCATCGATTGATTTTAGAGCTCAAACAATCAATTTCTACCCTGACATTTACTCATTAGAGTTCAATGAATTACATTTGCATCTATCTAGCACACAATTAATATTAGCCAGAATTTATCAATATTTTTCTATATCAAGTAGCTATATAAAGTTTGTTATAGCTATAGTTTTTGTGATAGAAACATAGTATAGTCAAATTTTGAAAGCAATCAACCACCAAATATTCCAAATAAATGTGAGCTGCAAACTGAAAAGTTCCTAATAATTTTACAACTCAGAGAAGATAACATTAAATGCTCAAAGGTTAACTTTGAAACTGTGTGATCCTTTTTGTCCATCAAAACAAAGAATTCTATTTATAGCGTGTCAGTCTGAAAGATGTATACCTATATTGATTTATTTTAGCCAAGTATCATAGTTGTTGAATATTTAAAACTTGCTTCCTCTAATTATACTCTATTAATTTTAAATATTTATTTTATTGAAACATTCTATTATATTTTTTAAATTACAGTTGCAATATTCCTGGGAGTATGGAATTGCGTTAGTATTCTATTGGCAAATGTGAGCTGCTTCTTGAGTGGTCTAACTCAAATGATAGCTGGATTCATAGTTCTTACTATAGAAGCACCTTGTTGTTGTATGTTTATTGACTTTGTTCAGAACTTTAGTGAATGGGTGGATAAAAGACCATATTGGAATAGAGCAGCTGCTTATTGTTTGTAAGTATTTTATCATAAACTTTCTTAATTTTCAAAAGAAGATGCTATAAACTAAATAGTCTTTGATGTAAATAAATAATATCCTGATTAAAAAAATTGACAATCAGTTATAATTTTGCCAGATTATCGTTTATAAAAATATTTTAACTTTGAAAATGAGTAAAATCGAGTAGGAAAATAATAATTTGTAATCATTGCAAAAATTAATTTAACAAATGATTCCAGAATGGCAATACCACCTTTCTTACTTTGTATTGGAGCAACCTCCTTCTTTGGAAGTGGATTGATATTTGCTACTGGTGTAGTGTACGGAATGATGTCTATTGGCAAAAAGTAAGTAGCAACTTGAAACTGCATATTTGAATATCACTTGCAATTGAAAATTTAATCTTTTAATAGCAATTAGAAAAATATTTTGTTATTCTATTGGTAATTTCATATCATATCATTACATAATTTGTTTCAAGTGTGCAATGAAGTGAGTTATTATTCTGAACGCTTAAGCAAAATAACACTGACTATTAAATTAATAAACCCTTGTTGAGTTACAAAAATGTGTGTCTTAACAAATTTTTGTTTTACTGATTGAAAAGGAATTCTTGCATATGCATTTGTTTTATAAAAACTTTTGTACATAACAAAGTTAATTATAGATTGGTTCATCTAAACTACGTTATATTCATAGTGATCATATGAAATTCTCTTATGAAATAAAAATTTTCATAATTCAATGAATATGTGCTATAAAATAGTATACAATACTTGTGACCTAAGTGAAAAACTTAGTGATGGTTGCTAACTACGCCCTGAGCAATTATACTATATAATAATAATTTACTATAACGAAAAGTTCAAGTATTTTATGTATCCTATGAAGGAACATTAAAGCTTGTAGTTATCTGTATGTAATATGGAATATAAGGCAATAGATAGGTTTCAAATCATCTTATAACAATGGAGTTTACATAACTGTAAAATATATAAAATAACAGAGGTAGCGGGGCCGATCCTACTGGCCTGCCCACATCAGCAGTTGGCTCTCCACAAGGACAAATGCCACCTGGTGATCATCACACCACTCTTATGGAAGATCCTGATGTTTGGAGACCAACATAAGCCACAAAAAACTAATCGCACTACTCCACTAACCAGGCAAAAACACACTCTCCATTATCTCCCATTAATGCTTGAACCCAGTAGTTCATAGACCCTGTAGTACTGATTCCCCATAAATGTTTTATATTATACAGAAGCACTAATCCATGGGCTTTAATAAATATTTAATTATTATCTACTGACATCCTAAAGTAGTAATGACTGAATTAGTGTTTCTGTTATATGCAATTGTTAAAAAGTTTTTGAGACGTTTTATTTTTATTTTTATTGTAGCCATAAACAAAGGAATTTTTTTCAGAGAAAGCTGATGGTATTGTTGGCAGCATTATTTATAATTTTTTTTAGTCATTGATGGATTTTTTTGTTACTTTTATGTACTACATCTGTTTAGAGCATTAGATCTGTATGCATCAATTGTAGCTCATATAGCTGTGTATTGTAATTATTACTTCTAATAGTAAATAAATGACTAATTTCATTTTTTTTTTCAGGGCATCAATAGATGAAATGAGGAATGCAGCTGGCGCCGATTCTCATGTGATGACAGCTACAAGGTCGAATTTAGTTGAAAATGCTCAACCGATGGGCTTAAGTGCAAGACCTGACAGCAATGTCTGACCTTTAAAAAAACAGTCCACTGAATGTTTTGCGTGTTATTGCGAGTACATAAGTCAAGTAAAAGAGTTTTTTAGACTTTTTTATTAACTCTTAAGAATATTTGAATGTCTACCGAAGTACGTATGATGAAAGAAATTTATTTATTATCCTAACAAAAATTGGTTACTTGGAAGCTCTACTTGCCTGAGAAAAGGTCCATGAAAATATATATTTAAGTTAATGAAATAATTTTACTAAATTTTATTTTTTTAAATTAAAAAAATTATTTAATTAAACAAAATTGATTAGTAAAAGTTTTCAAAATGATTATAAGATCATGTTTTAATAATAGATTCACCTTTATTTTCTTGGGTAACGTATGAGCTCATTTAGTTATCATCAAATTCTTCCAGTTTGTCTTCTAGTACCTATACAACTACGATTTTATTATCAAACAACTTTATAAATAATTAGCTGTGCAATATTTTGTTACAAAGATATGAACAATTTTTTTTTTTTTTTTTTTTTTTTTTTTTTTTAATACCCATATACTGATATTCTTTATTAGAATCTCTGCTATATAATTTTTCAGTTCGATTAATTTTATGTAAAATTCTTCTAAAGCTGTCAAATATATGCCATTGTTTCACTTTTTTTTAATACTCTGTACTTATACCTAATGTTTAATTTTTATTAATCTGTCTTGAATAATAGGTCAATATTATTTAAATGTACTAAACATTTTAAAAAGTCGTTGATCTCGTCTAAAAAACATTTCAAAAAATTTCAAGATATCTTTTTAAACTGATATTTGTCATGAATCAGATTCTGTGTATCTTTTAATGGATATTTGCCATGATCAAAGACTAGCAAAATAATAACACTCAAGCCCAGATTGTCAATTTCTTCCTAGACATTCCTATTATTTTCTAGTAATTTTATATTTATTAAGAGTGGAAGACTTGGGGACTAATTTTAATCCCGTTGTTGTTGTTTAACTTGAGGTTTGGAAATAATCATCGATGTCCTGGTTATGTTTCTATAAAATTAGAATAGTTTATGGTAGTGATCTCCTATGTAGATAACCAAGTCATCTCCTTCAGAGATATTCCTCTAAGAAGCAAAATACCCAGAAATCTTTTATTTGTGAAATAAAAAAAATAATTACCACTATATTATGTATGTGATCTGTTTTATTTAAACAGATGACAAAAATTTCTGAAAACTAATTTTTTCAAAGGTGCAAACGAAATAATTATATATTTATTCTTCTTTGAAGTTATTGAAAAATTCAGAGTATAACATTTTAAATATCATTAAATGGTAAATAACTTATATTATTTCGTAAATAAATGATTTAACCTGACTTTGTGCTTCCAAATTAAGAGAAATTATTCTGATGGAGATCATAGGCAGTTACTTCCTGATGAAAAACCTTTCATATACTGACCCAAGTCTTTAGTAAATAATCGGGTTTATTTCATCAAGTCAGCTAGAACGTGGCCTCCTTGCGAGTAAATACATTCTAGATTTAAGCTTGTCATAAATAAAAAAAAACTTCTAGTATATACAGGAATGAAGACTCTTCAAGATCTTGAAGAGCAAAAAGAAACAGAGATGCGTGTACGAATGCTACGTATCATTTGTTCGTTAGTCATGATACAAGAACTGTATATTTGATTTATTATAAAATATGCGCGAATTACTTGATTTTTATAGTAAAAGTGCAATTACTATTGTTCACACTAAATTGTATCAATGAAAAAGAAAGAAACTATACATAAATTTTTACAATTGATATACAAGTTAAAAAAAGTTTATGTATAATATCTTTTAATCTGGTAGTTGCACTTGAGCTACTCCTTGAGAAAAGAAATCATATGTAAATTACTGCAGATCATATCAAATTATATATATAATGTAATAATATAAAAATTAAACCATCAACTTCGTAATTATATATGCTGATAAATCAAGAAGCAAGATTATATAAAATATACAGTCCGTTAATAATAAAATAATTTGCATAAAATTTCTTTTTTTAAGACTTCAAAATTCTGTACGCGTTCGTTATACTGTAAAACCCACTCAATTTGTATATCAATTATATTATGTATTAATACAAAGATAGATGAGGTCCAAGTCTGTCGTTTATATAGCACGGCTAGGTATGTTCATTCGTGTTTATTAGGCGCCACTGATGAATATGTAGCGATGTCGATTCGTTAAACTGAGTGATTGTTAAACTAATGTTCGTAGGGACGCGGAGTCGACCGACCATCCGCCTAAATGCATAAACTTCACTTCTTGCGGTTAGTATAAACATAGTAAAATAAAAAAAAATGTGACTCTGTCATTGACAACGTCAAGGCCAATAATCGACTGTAAAAAATGTTCAGTACTCGGTGTTATTTCTAAAGCATATAAGCAAGTCCCAGCGGTAGCTAATGCGGAAGCGCGAAATGAAACTTGTTTTAAAAAATGAGGTTTCTTTTTTTTTCAACTTTACTTTTATTCAAAAGTCAAAGTAGTATTTATTTTTATTGATGCGCTTTATTAATTTTACTATGAAAGCATGTGAAATAATTATCGAAGAAACCGTGAGGGAAATTCCTGTGACTAAATATTTTTTGTAAAATGTAACAATGATGCTTTAGTTAAAATTTTTTAATCGATCGTGTATGTTCTGCATAGATGGGAAACATTAATTTATGAAATATAACAAAGTAATAAGTACTATTAAAAGGCAATTCATTCACGAGAATGATCACGTTTGTGTGCATTAGTTATTATCGACACGTATGAATATCATCACACGTTATAATTGTAATTATTAACATATTTAATCGAATTCTATGAACTTTGAGAGTTCATTGTGTATGTATGTAATGAAATTGTCAATATACCAACATTAAATTTAAGTAAAAATATTAAAAATGTTTGTATTAATACACCTTCCTAATTTCCTTACACAATCCAGATTTGACCCATACATACATTTTTATAATCATACTGTGTATAAATATAATTATAATCAATTAAACCTAAATGTATTTTTAAATAATGATTTGTTATCCAATAATAGTAATAATAATTCGTAAAAATAGTACTCATTTTATTTGTGGTTTTTTCATTAACTCAAAACGTTACAGCGGGTGTCATTCGTTTTTATACATATATATATATATATATATATACATATATATATATTCTACCTAGTCTATCTAACTTGATGTTGATTAGTTCGTGGCGATATTTCTGCCTGTAGAGACTTCACTAGAGCAGAAACAGCAGTGCTGATATATATATTATTTCGGGCTGTCCGTGTAAGTCCGATTACGAACTAATGTAAGTGTTTTGTTAAATTAAAACTGCCGGTTTTGTTTGAATTTAATAACATTACCAATCATAGTCGGTATAAAAATTAAAAAACAATTTTTTGTTATTCGCAGTAATTAACAGTGTAACCATGGCACTCGTCTATACTAGGTAAATGTTTGTTGACAAATCTATTTATCATCAAAAGCGAGTGAAATTCATTTATTCTCAAAGCTGTTAAAGTTAAAAATATAAACGCATTTGAAACTTATTTTAGGCTATTATGCAGGCGTAATTTGGACCTGAAAAGTTTTCGCTGTTTATATACTTCTAAGTAAGTTATGTAATGTTAACCTAATAATTGTTAAAATAATTTTTAATATTGAAATGTCATGCATGATGCATTTTTATTTGTAGCCCGACAACAGTTTGTTCATCGTTACCTGCACTTAAACCAGCTACAACAGCATGCGAGACTCATGATGAAAAGAATATGCGCCTGAAACGCCCATTATCTCCTCATCTAACCATATATCAATTGCAACTCACCTCAGTGCTGTCAGTAACACATCGTGGTACTGGTATTGTCCTTAGTTCATATGCAATGATTCTTGGTCTTGGTAATTATAGTATCAATTATATTATCGTACAAATCATACTTGACTTATTTGTACAAATTCTAAAGTAATAATGTTAAGTATGCTAATCAACATTTTCATTATCAGGTACTCTATTTGTTCCTGGGGGAGTACCTTGTATGGTACAAGCAATTGCTGCTTGGGGCTTGCCTTCAGCAGTACTTTATGTGGGTAAAGCAATGTTTGTGTACCCCTTGACGTATCATTACTTAAATGGAATCAGGCACTTGGTAATTAAAATTCAAAATAAGATATATACAAATAACCCAGTGAAATAAAAATATAAATATAAATTGTATTTTCCAGACTTGGGATTTAGGCAAATTCTTGACGATCAAAGATGTTTACAGAACTGGTTGGACTGTTGTTGGCCTTTCAGCTATTGCAGCTTTAGCTATTGCAGCTTTATAAATAATTCATTAAGCCCAAAGATGAATACAAAGAATAATTTGAGGCGTTGTACTTTGTAAAATAAATCTATTTATTAGAAAAAGTATTACAACGACTTAATAAGTTATGAATAATTTATTACTAAAAACATAATTTTTAATTGTGATTTTTACATGAATCCCTCTAAAGAGGCATCCATATATTTCTTATATATAGCCATGAATCTTGCAGCAAAAGCTTCCAAATGGAAAATAACTTTTGAACCGTAGTGCATTCTATGTTCATATTCTGCTGCAACTGTTGCAATTTCGATTTTTAGTTGTAAATCACACTTTTTTGTAACTTCTTGTAATAAACCCCTAAATATTAAATCTGTAGGAATTGCATGTGTCAAGAGTTCATAAAATCTATTCCTTATTTCTAGTAATTTTCTGGGACTTTGTTCAGAAACCATCATACTTGCAATACCTTTTATATAAATTTGCCAATCAGGTTCTGTAATTTTTTGGTCTGCGGTAAAGGGATATCTGAAAAAAATTATTAATTATAAGCCAAATTTAATCCTAGTAAACTGATGTAATCTAACATATACTTCAGTATAATAAAATTTGAAAAATCAACTGCAGTTTGTACTTCAATGCTATCAAAAAGATGATTTAAAACAATATTTATGCTCACTGTTCAACTTTACAGGCTTCTAACATCAAAATAGCTCTCCTCAGATTCCTTCCACTATTTCCTGCAAGTCTTGAAGCTAGTTCATCCGGAAGAGTAAGACTTTCTTTTTTGGCTACAGAATGTAAAATGCTTTTTATTTCATCTGTAGTTGGGGCAGGAACTCTGATTCCTAAACATCTTGACCTTATTGCTGGTAAAACTCTTGAAGTGGAATTAGAACATAATATTAATCTACAGGTACCAACATATTTTTCCATAGTTCGACGAAGGGCATGTTGTGCATCTTTGGTCAAATGATCAACATTTGTTAATAACACCACTACAAACAAATAAAGTTATATAAAATTCAAATTTTCATTTATTTATATTGAGAATGTCAAGAATTTTTGAATTACTAGTACACAAAATTACCTTTGAATTCCCTTTGACCAGTTGGGTCGATCTGATGTGTTTGTGCAGTTGTTTTTACTAAATCCATAACAACAACTCTGTCATAAATACCAACATCACTGGGATTAACTTCAATATGATAATTACTACTAATGGTCATAATTTCAATCTTCTTCTTAGATGGTGTCTAAATTTAAAAACAATATATTAAAATTTTTAAGTATTAGTACAAATTCTGAAAAACAATATCCATACTTCAAACTGCATTGGTTCCATTCGTAATTTCTCAACTCCACTTCCATAAAGTTCCTTTAGTATGCACATTATCCGAGTCTTTTTCCCAGCTCCTGGGGGTCCATAAATCAATAAATGTGGAAAATCTCCTTGTTGCACCTTGATATAAACAAGAAAAAAACGTCATAAATGAAGAGGTGCCGAAAATTCTTTTAAATCATGAAGAGAATCAAAATAAAATCTTGTAAACATTTGGATTGTTACTGTTTTCAATTTTTATTTACAATAATATTTGTAAATTTGTTTAAATTGAATTGTCAACATCAAATGTTTGCTATCAGATTGTTATTTATTTTATGAAACACCGGATTCCCGCGCAAAATTTTTTGCTAACCTCTTGTTCCATTATTATTAATTTAATTGAACGTGCTTACCATGTTTTTCAATTGTTGAGCTTGATCGGTGTGATAATCTAATTTTCCAAGGCTCGTTGGTCGATATTTATCCACCCAAAGAGACATTATATAAATATTAAAATTTGCAGTCTAAAGAAAAATAAGTATTCTTATATGGCACCTTGCTTATATATATATATATATATATATATATATATATTCATTTATAATTTCTTCCTTGACATGAAGATGGCGCTTCAATAGATACAAATTTTAAAAAGCCGTAGAGCGGACGCTTTTAGCCGACTCCGGAAAATCATACTTACTCGAGCCCTATAGTTTTTCGTTATAATCTGTTTCTTTGGTTACACACATATATTGGTTTTAAAAGTGTTTTAAGGGCATTGCCCACTAGCCTTGCCAATGGCGGGGGCCAGAAGTACGTCTAGAGTGAGAAAAAAAGAAGAAGACGATAATCGGATGGATTATGAAGTGTCACAGCAAGAGCAGTATAACCAAAGTCAGCAAAAAAAATCACAACAGAAAAGAAAGACTGACGGCGAAAAAGGTGAATATTCAAAAAGATTACACGTGGTGGATTTTTTTGAAGATGAGAAGAAAGCAGATCACACGAGTAATGTAAATTCCGAAGTTCCATTAGAACAATTAAATCAGTCGAATTTGAATTTGAATTCGAACTCAAATATTAACGCTCTTAACGCTACACAACAACAAAGTGCTCCGCTTCAGGGAAACATGCTGCCTCAAAATAACGCAAAACATAACAGTTCTAATGTCGATAACTCCAATAAAGATAGTCAAACAAAGATTAATTTTTCATATACCCACTGTGCTGGCAGTACTTATGGAGTTTGGATCAGAAAAATTGTTAGAGACAATCTTGAACTGAGTCCATATTCTATTGGAGAAATAATTTTTGACAAATTCACTTCAGTAATCGAAATTAAAAGAAAAGACAAGTATAGATGTGAAGTGATCTTTAACAAATCCACAGAGGCAAACATTTTATTGAACAGTTTTGACCTTAATAAATTCAATTTAGAAGCTTTTGTGCCAGACGTTAAGGGGGTCTGAAAGTCAATTCAAATCTAGATTTCGCGCCACAGAATAGCAGACGACAAAAATAACTAATTTGCTTATAACAAACAATAAAAGCAAAATTACGAAAAACCAGGAGATAGTTGCCCTCCGGTACCCAATTATCTATCATTTTACAAAGTTTCAAGTTATTATAACAATATGCCTCAGAAAAAAGCTTGAAAAATGCATTTTTAAAATATTTTTCAAGCTTTTCTCTGAAAAACCGTGGTATCTTGATACTGAAGTACCAAGGAAAACTATTAGCACAATTAATCGTATTAGATCAGGCCATACTCTTCTTAACTCAAGTCTTGTAAAGTATAATATTGTTGACTCTGATATTTGTAAATATGGAAAGGACACTGATACAGTAGAGCACATTTTTTGGAATTGTGAATTATATGCAGAACAGAGAAAAGTTTTACTGGATAAACTTTATGCTCTTAAATTGTATGGTCCTTTCTCCATCATATCTTTTTTATTTGAATTGAATCATAGAATCATTACTGCTATATCGTATTTTATATTATCAATTGATTAGTGCATTTGAATTTAAAAGTATACTTCTTTTCAGACGTGTTAGGGTTTCTTTTTTTTTTTCCTCAGGGTAACATATATATACACTTGTTTGTATTTCGCGCGTATTGTATATGACCGTTTTCTACGTTGTAAGAAAAAACATGTATATTACTGTATGTATTTAACCTTGCTGTGACATGGCAATGTAACTTTATGTTAAAGCCAATAAAAATATATTTTACTTACTAAAAAGCCGTACATACCACGATCACATATATATTTGTACAGTTATAGGAATATACTATATTATCATTGTTATTTCATATAAATTTTGTCATCCAATTTATTTTAGAAGGCAAAAAAAGTTTAAACATTCAGATAACAGTAACTTTATTGTAATCTTAAGTATGCGCTATTAATTTATATTTATATTTTGTACATTTATCATTTTATAACACGATGATTTTATGTTAACAATATATCAAATGCAATTATTAAAAATATAATAATATATTCTCTTATAATCTTTTTGGTATTAAACAAAATACAAATTTTAAAATCTAAAATAGAGTATATAATAATTAAGAATATCTTACAAATTTGTAAGACAATAATATATACTGTCTTAGATGGAATATATCAATTTCAAAAGTTTTCCCATCAAAGTAATATTTACGTACAAAATAATGATCCTATTAAAATTTAATACTTCCAAATGATTAATAAAAAATAAATCACAGTATGTACATACACAAAATTTATCCAAGTCTTTTATGAATATATTATAACTTAATAAGTATTTTGTTAAAGTCTTGACTTAAAAATAAGTATTTTCAATTCATTGTTTAGTATAAATCTAGTTCAAGTTTTTGCACAAACTCAATGCAAAATTGAAACATATTTAAGTATGTAATCACACTAAAATATATAGAATCTATAAAAATTAGACACTTAAACAAAAAAAGCTATTTAACAATTATTAAACTCTTAATCATCAAGTACTCCTAAGTCATCTTCAACTTCATACAAACGAGTTAGAAATTCTATTTCAAGTCTTGATCTTTGATTATATGGTAATCTTTTTAGTCCTTCGCCTAACTTCATAAGGAAACCATCAACAGAAGCTGAATTTTCATTGTCACTCTCATTCGTATATCCATCTAATTCTTCATTGTTTTGGTCATTTGCACTAGAGTCTAAAATAAGTGGAAAAATATTATTTATTTTGCTTTAATAAGAAAATAAAAAAATGTTGTTCTTCATCAAATAAATAATAAATTACTTACTACCCGCATACAAATCATATGAGGTACTTGGAGTTGGAGAACAATCAGTATCTTCAGTATTTTCATATTCGTTTGATTGTCTTATATCTATAATAAATTCATGCTCCGCTTCTACAGGATCATTCTCTGCTTCATTTTGTTTCTTGTTGACACTGTTGATACTTCCTCCGCTAAAAATAAAATATCAACTTAGACATTGTTAATTATGTTTCATTACAAATAATTAAGAGAAGACTCTTTTCATGTCGAATACCTATTGTGTGCTGTCAAGTTTTTGGAATCATAAACAGCTTTACATGTTTCAAAACAATTAATAGAACCATTATTTGAATGATCAATTGGTTCCTCCGTATCTAATACTTCATCAAAACTTTGATTTGTATCTTGTGACATTGCAGATGCTTCACTATTATTTGTATGGCTTTGTTCTGTAAGTTTTTGTTTAGCCCGCTCTTTTTTCTTTAATGATGTATAAATGCAAAACATTTTCATTAGATTCTTTTGCCTGGCTTTTTCATGAAATGTAGATTTTTTTGGATTGGCCTTGTATTCCTTTAATTTCTTCATTATCAATAGGAGGACTTCTTCTGCTTCCATTTTGTTCTAATAATAAAGAATGGAACCGCATTATACACAGATTACAATCAAAAAAGAATATTGAAAAAATATTAATTGCATCAACATTTTAACATACCTAATTTTTATATATTACCTATAAATTATATAGACTAGTGAGCTTTAAGTATCTATTGCAGAATTATTGCTAATTGTTTATACGTACGAATTCCCAATCACATTACTACAAATATATCCACACGATCATGCGTACATCCTGGAGTTTACGAAATAAATAAGTAAATGTGTGGCAGAAAAATGTTAAATAGTAAGTAGTAATACGAGCAATCATCATCAAAATATATTTTTATTTTGATGACACTTTGGGAACTATAAGGTGTTAGAGTCCATTCCAGATCCCGAACTGTTCCAGCTAATGGATTACACTGACTAACCTTCATTTTACGGAAAGAAGGACCTGGACCTATTTCCAATACTACGTCAACCGGGATACGTGATTGGACGAAGTCAGAATGGAACGCCGCCATCTTTCCGTTTTTCTGTTCGGCCATCATTATTTCCGTGAGTTTCTTGGCGATACATACATTAATGTATTTTCAGAGGTTATCTCAATGTTTTGATTAAGTATAATTTGTTATTATTTGTTTTTTCTTATTTTACTGTTTTTTAGCTTAGTTATATGACTTGTGTACAAACGTATCATATAATAAAAATTATTCATTATAGTTTGAAGTTGATAAATTCTGTTGAAGTTGATAAACAGCAGGAAATATGTTGTAGTTTGATTTTTAAATTTCCGATAAATGTTAAGTGTTTATAAACTCAATTTGTAAAGGATGAATAATGTAATCATGGGTAAGGATATGTATTATACTTCTACGAAGATCAATCTTTGTTTGACTCTTCAACAACCAGCAATGTTTTTAACTATATATGATTTCAACATAGTTTATAAAAGCAACAAAAAGTACACACCAAGCAAAATGGGAGAACCTTCTGATTATCAGTATAGTAATTTAGATGAATTGCTTATTGCTTTGGTAAGAGAAAGACCAGCTTTGTATGATATTAGGGTTCCTGAAAGAGAAAGAACGAAATCTGCAAAGCAAAATTTATGGTATGAAATCAGTCAGCAGATGGAAGGTATGTTTAGATGTTCACTATTTAAATATAATTTACTTGTTAAATAAAGGCAAATACAGTTGAGCTATTTTCTAATTAGGTTGCTTAAAACCCGATGCTGCAGAACTGCGATGGAAATACTTGAGAGAAAACTTTTTAAAAGCTCGTAATAAACAAAGATTAAAGGAAGAGCTAGCAGAACAAAATGGTTTACCAGTTCCAACTGCTAGGAATGGAAAATATTCTTTTCGATACTATGCAATAATGGAATTTCTTTCTGAACCTGTAGATTACCAGTAAGTTTATTATAAAAATTATATCAAGTTTTTGGTTTACATATTTTGTATGTGTTTTTTTGCAGAAAATCACTATCATTGAACAATGCAATCAAATGCAAAACTAAACTATCTTCCCAAATATTTCATAACAACCAAAGAAGTTCAACTAATTCACTAGCTAAGATGGTCCCAAAAACAAATAGTATGAATTCAACTGGAACCACGGTAGAACAATTTGATGAATTAGATAGTGAAATGCAACAAAATTCTCTTGGTTCACCTTTTTCGCAAGAAACTTCCGAGTATGAAGACTCGACAAACAAAAGTTAGTAGTTTTGACAAATGACATATTAATTTAGCTATTATTGATTTTTCTTAAATAACAATGGATGTTATATAGATATATACATAATTTTTGTACTGGTTAAATAAATAAATAAATCTATTACAGGTAGTGATATGAGTAGTTATGATCAAATATTTTTAGAATGTCTTCAAAAACCTATAGAAAAGCCATCTCCAATTGATGGTTTTTTAATAAGATTAGGAGAGGGACTAAAAAGGTTACCATATAAAGAGCGATCAAAGCTTGAACTGGAATTTTTAATCAGGCTACGGGAAGTTGAAGAACAATTGGAGATGTATGAATGAGGAGTGTTTGAAATCAAATATGGACCAGAAGAACTGATATTGTTTATTTTATTTTGATTTTATGTTTTTATTATATTTAACACAATATAGAATAAGAAAAATCATTTTCAAGACTTTAATGTTAACTGTCAACTGACATAACAGATTGTAATTATATATATATATAAAATTACAATCAGAACATTAACTTAAATCGATTTACAATTATGAATATATTTATATATATATATATATATATATAAATATATATTTATATATTTATATATATATATATATATATATATATATATATATATATATATATAT
>QLSS01000056.1:516865-579422 GCA_024372645.1 Trichomalopsis sarcophagae | reverse complement strand
GCGGATTTTAGCAGTCTGTGCTATAAAATTTTATACGATACTCTTGACTTAAATGGTTCAATTTTACCCGAACGCGCTCGGGTGCTAACTGCGCCGTCTAAAAAAGAACCATTTAAGTCACACGTATCGTAATGTACTATTTTCAGTGTTCTGCTATTTTCGGACCTTTTTTTTTGATATTCTTAAAAATGAGGAAAATCATCAATGAACAATGAAATAACAGCACTGTGAATATACCTCCTAAAAAAGATAGTTATTTTTGTATACTTATTGTATAATGTAAAAACCAAGTTATAAAATCAAGTTATAAAGTACAAGTTTTATTGCAATTTCAATACATATAGTCATGGAAAAGACATTTTAAGTCTGATTTAGTATTGGATACGATTTATAATGTTAATTTTTTTCTTGCAGTACATAGGCTATGAAATATAAAATTTTCATGGACTATTCGTTATTATTTTCAACATTCAAATCAAAAAAAGGTTGAAATGTGACATTGTTTTATTTCAAAATTCATATTTTTGAACAGTGAATAATTATGACAGGATATGTGCTTTAGATAGTGAGATAATTTACATAAATTGAATACACTTTGGCAGACGAGCATTAATAATAAGAAAGTATATAAAGATAAATTGTTTTAATTACAACAAATTATGGTCAATGGCCAAAATGGCTACGGCGATGCTTAAGCGATAATTTTAGCAACGCCTATAAATATCGTTTTCAATTAAAATATATTATAATGATAACACTTTATGGCAGTGCGTGCTTACTTAAAAATTTACTTTAAAAATCAAGTAATACTACGTGTATAGGTATCAACCATGTATAAAATAAAAATAGGTTATTTAAAATTAAAAAATCGTAAGCTAATTTGACTTGATCTTTAACGTACATTGTTGATTGTTTGTTCTGTGACTCAACAGATTAAGTATTTAGATAACTATGTTTTTTTCTATATAATAATATATATTTATAAATTTATAGAGATCATTTCCGCTTTTTATTCAAACCCATACGCCATGTGGATTTTTACTTGTAGGCACCGCAGTTTCTAATTGCCTTGGAGAACCTATCATTTTTCTTGTACTCCCAGGCTTGTGAGCTCCTGAAATAAAAACAATCTAGAGTTAGCATGCTTGAAATATTTCATTAATTTCATTTAACTAAGAATATTATAGTATATATTAATGTATTTACCTTCAAGCAAATGTTTAACCTGTTCATCTTGGCAAGCAACAGTTAAACTTTGTAAATTTGCTTCTTTCATGTCTGCTACAAGTCTTTCAACCTGTAGTTTCTTTTCTACAATGGCAGCTTCTAAACTTACAACTTCCAGCTTTAAAGATTCGGCACATTGGTTCGCCATATCAGCAGAGCGTTTAGCTTGTTCCACTTCATTTTGAAGATGTTCAACTTCTCCTATAATCTTTCTTTCCATCATTTGGTGCTCATCAGCCTCACGATTTATGTTATGTTGTTCTTTTACTAATTCTGCCATAACAAGTCTGTGGAATTAGACGAAAATGAATTAATATAATTTTACAATAATTATAATTTCATGGAACAGGTTTTAAATTAAATTACCTAATTTTATTTTTACATTGAAGTAATTCGGTTTCGCAATTGGCTAGTTTGGATCGTAAAAGTGTTATCTCCGATTTTAAAGTTTTTTCTTGTTGTTTTACAATTTCGCTTTCTTCCTCTACGTGTGATAATTCTTTTAACTGAAAGGTAAGCATTTTTAGTGTATTATATTGACAAAACGGAGAGGTGATTACAGATAAGTGTGAAAGTTGTCACCCGAGCAAAGCGAGGATTTCTGACAATAATGAACACCATATTTTTCGTCGAATCTGTACCAAAATTATGCTATACATGTAAATCTAAGTGAAAAGTTTTGTACAGTTTTTTCCTCTAGGGCAAAAAAAAGACCTCGAGGGAACAAAATCAATACTTTCCGTAATTTTCGGCCCGATTACTCTTTTTTTCCATCTTCTAACGGAAAAGTATACTTTTTTTTTACTCGATTTACATGCAACTAATAGGATGCTTTTGGTACAGGCAGAACTAAAAGAATATTAGAATATAAGATTTTTAATATTATTTTTATTTGTTTTACCTGATCTTCAATTGCTCTATTAGTTGATTCAATTCTATTAACTTCTTGGGATATAAAGTCCATTTGATGCATTTGTTCTCTATTTTTAGTTTCCCAATATAGAATTTCAGCATCATACTAAAATGAGAATCAAGTTTAAAAAATATCTTAGGAAACACGAATTGTAAAAAAGAAAAAAAAAGAAAATAATACTTTTGTTAGATCTGCTTGCTGGGCATTAATAGTATCCCTTTGCCTATTGACTAGTCTGATGAGCTCCACGTATCTTTGAGTATATGCCACTGTTACCATATTTTGACCTTGTCCTGAAATTTGATTCACTGCCTGATTCTGACCTTTTGGTTCTTGAAACTCCTAAAAATAGTGAATATTGATTTAAGTATAGCATTTTTTTTATTACTCTAAAAAAATGCTGATAAGTTTACAAACCTGTATGAGATTTCTTTTTGTTTTTGTTGTACTATTGCTGGGTGAAGACTGTTCTTTATAAAGATGTGGACTGCCACTTGTATTAGGTTGATATTGCGACCTTCCAGGACTGTTTAGATTAGGAGGTGGTGGATCTCTATATGGCGGAAGAGTTCTTTGTGGTGGTGAAACTGGACCAGGAGGATCTCGATAAGGAGGCACTTCGCGTACTTTTTTTTGAGACGAATAAATGTTTCCAGCTAAGAATAAAAGTTCATTAATCTTTAATTCCATAAATTATGTTAAAAACATGCAAACACAATTACCTTCATTATTAGTAGCTCTAGTAGGAGATTGTGCTAGTCTTTGAGAAGTTTTTCTTCCCCCGAATTCTTTTGATTTTTGTTGTGGTGTTGGTTGAACTATGGCAACGTTTTCCATTTGAACCTGTATAAGCAAGGAAAGTAAAAATGACATCCTTGAATATTGTGAGTTCTTATTATAAATAATCAAGTGTTTACCTCTGGGCTTATTTCTGACAAATTTCCATGAAGTCCACTAAAAGTCAATGATTTCCTAATATCACGATTTCTTTCTGAGCTAAGATCATCAAAGTCTGCTCCCATAGTAGGGCTTCCTTTAACATTTTCAAGTAAACTATTATTCAACGAATGTTCTGCCAAAGGATTTTGCATTCCATTCATATGATTCGTATGTACAGATCGGGGATTGCCTGCAGCTGTATTTTTGTTTCCTTCAGGTGTTGACTTTCGAAGTATTAACTGCACTTCAGAAGCATATTCTCCCCATTTCATTAGTATCTGTAAAGGATTTAATTCCATTATAAAAGTATATAAGATCATGATAAGAAATAGTAAAAGTCTACTATGTGAATTTTTTTAAACATAACAAATACAAAAATAGACTTGACTGTTTACAGATAATTTTTCTATTTTTAATAGTATGCTGAAAGTAAAAAAGTTGTAACAAACTTATTTGCTGAAGAAACCAATGGAAGAAATCATGTTCTACTGGTGTTATAATTGAAATAGTATGCTCAGAGACTGTATCTAATAATAACTTGCTCCGGAGTATGTATATGTCTAAGCTAAGTAATGTCTAAATATAAGTCAACTATAAAAATACCAAATTTTATGTTCGTAATCACCTTTAAAGGATTTTCATATGGCGCAAGTAGTCGTTCATTAGTTCTCCAACGTTCAATTAAAGTAAATCTACCCGTTTGGCCAGTTGCTTGCGCAAGTGCATAAACCACATCCTACAATGGATGAAAATTAATCATTAGTACACGAAAAACACAAAAAATACCCACAAATATTTGTAAATTATTAAAGTAAAATCGGACCTGGCAAGTTGTGGTCTCGGTAACACCACAAACAATGCGCTGTATACCCTCGACCCACACCTTTAATTCCATCTTGCAAACGGTTATCAATCACATTGATTCCACTGCATTTTCCACTTCACTTCGATTAGTTTGGCAAACATTATAATAAACTTGACCGAATAGCTCGCAACTCGCGATGCATTTTCAACGCCATTAGGGCGAGGTTTTTTATTTTCTGCAGTTTTCAACAAAACCAGCGTCACATAACGTTTATTCGTCTACAAGTATACTCGTCGCTATAGGAGTCACCCCACTGTATGAACAAACACTCGCGTGGGCGTTTTCGTTTGGTGCTGCAACAGGCTGGTCTAGTAAATCTAACCTGTTAATGCCAAATTGCATTACTATAGAGATTTATCAATCGAGTCAACAAATTTTATCAGATTCGAGTCTATGATAAAGCGACTGCACCAAGATGACGTCAACGCGTTGTCAGATGATGAGCTCCAACCACGGATAAGCTAACGAACTTAGAATCGAAACTCGTTACTCGTTATTCCAAAATCATTGTTTTTTATGTTAAAGCAATTTTTGATAATATTCTAATTTATATTTATCATTGTATATCCTTTTGATAATTTTTTTATGAAAACAATTTTTAGTTGAAAGAAAATTGGATATATTTAAACTTTGTTACCGACTGACGGAAATGACTCCGAAACAGTAAATGAAAAACAGCTGTTATATATAGGTATACATTTTAACAGAGAGCGTATCACACTACACGTGCAGAACGTGTCTGACAACAAGTGCAGTGAGCTTCAAACAAATCACTGTACATTACGCATGATCCATTTGTTGTTAACAAACAAAGTTCATCATGCCGAAAGTCTTGAGGGAAAAGTCTACCACCCAAGTCCACAAACAATTCCGACAAGGTTTGTCATTTACAATTTGTTCGATTGTTTATTTTCCATTTTTTTAAACCTAACCTATCTGATCAACAAACAACTTTTATGTCGATAATTGTAAGATTATTTGTAGTTGATGTGTGATGCTTGATTTATTACTTTCAGGAATTATGTTTAATAAGGACTTTGGTCAGCATATTTTAAAAAACCCTTTGATTATTCAAAGTATGGTAGAAAAAGCTGCGCTGAGACCCACAGATGTTGTACTCGAGGTTGGTCCTGGTACAGGAAACATGACAGTGAAAATGTTAGAGAGATCAAAAAAAGTAATAGCATGTGAAATCGATACAAGGATGGTTGCTGAGTTACAAAAACGTGTAATGGGAACACCGATTCAATCCAAGCTTCAAATTATGGTTGGCGATGTTCTCAAAATGGACCTTCCATTTTTCGATCTTTGTGTTGCTAATGTTCCCTACCAAATTTCTTCGCCTTTAGTATTCAAATTACTTCTTCACAGGCCATTGTTCAGGTAAAATGTCTCAATATTTATTGCTATACATTCTATTGCAGACTTGCACAATATTATATTACATTATATGACATTTATGACAATTAATTTATGTCTAGATGTGCTGTACTTATGTTCCAAAGAGAGTTTGCTGAACGTTTAGTAGCTAAACCAGGAGATAAAGATTATTGTAGACTTAGTGTAAATACTCAACTTTTAGCAAGAGTAGATATGCTGATGAAAGTAGGAAAAAATAACTTTAGACCCCCTCCTAAAGTTGAGTCAAATGTGGTGAGGATAGAACCAAGAAATCCTCCACCACCAATAAATTACCAAGAATGGGACGGTTTGACCAGGATAGCATTTGTTAGAAAAAATAAAACACTCTCAGCTGCCTTTAAACAATCCTCAGTGATAGCAATGATGGAAAAGAATTACAAAATTCACTGTAGTCTTCATAATATTGTAAGTTTCTTTGAATGAATTTACAAGTATTTATGTTTTTATTAAATTTTAAACGTTTATCATGATTTTATTTTAGCCTCTTCCTGATACTTTTGACATAAAAGAAAAGATAAATGCTATTTTAACAAACAATTCTATAAATGAATTACGAGCCCGAACAATGGATATTGATGATTTCATCAAGTATGTATCATCAATCAGCTTTTTTACATAAATAATAAACGTATTTTTCGCCTTAATAAAATTTGCTTGTTTCAGGGTGTTACAAGTCTTCAACAAGGAGGGATTCCACTTTGTATAGTAGTTATACATCATTATTTTCATGTATATTATTATACACGATCATGTTCATTTTCATACTCCATAAACTGTTTATAATTAATTATTTTCAAAGAAACAAGATTTATATTTATATTTATATATAAATTAAAAAAACAAGTATATATTTATGGGATGTTTAAGTATTTCTAGAATCCTTTGATGTATTTTTGCACTGCCTACGCGAGGCTGTAAAATGTTTATTTTATTTGTTTATTGAAATTTGTACAAAATGCAAGGAGCAAAAATAAATTCATAAAATAATAATTGTCATTATTCTATACAGAAATCGTATAAATTAATCTATTTCGATTATCTTAATTCCCAAAGAAACGGTAAATATGTTAAATGACAACAAATTAGCAATTGTACTTGGTGTGAACAATTGAAAAATTACTGCAAAAACCTGAATTTTTACCAATTTTTAAATAGTTCACATTTATACATCTCTTCGGAAAATGAAGTCTTACTTTACTTGATTTACCATAAAGTCATAACAATAAAAATAAAAAATTGTTATCTTCGTTAGAAATGTTGACGATTGTAATTGCAGCTTTTTGTATCACTTTCGCATACTTTGACAGTTTTTAATTTGTCTTGAAACGCACTTTTCATGATTCATTCTTCAATCGAAACAGTACAATATCGGAATTCTTTGTTCAATTATCAATGGGCTTGCAGGAGTACAGGATTGGATTTTAAAATAAATAGCTTATATATACAATATTTGTAAAGTGTGAAATGCATGTTCATAAACAAGTCTAAATATTATTTATGTAGTTTTTACAAAAAACTAAAAGAGAAGCTAGGAGAAACTAAGAGATACGGAAATCCAAACTCCTTACAGAGGACACAAAAATTGTGTACTTCGAGCTCCAAATTCCAAGCATCGATTAAAATAGTTTTTAATCATCGATAATTTAATTTACTCAAACATATTTGATGTTATAATTGTACAAGATTGAACATTATTCCTGATACTAATGTCCTGAAGGTATAACATAATAAAAATCTCGGTACTAATGCTCGACTTTTTTTTATGATAAAAAGAAGTAAAAAAACTGATGATAAATGTACAAATGAATATCATATAATAAAAAAGGAAGAAAATCATTTTAAAATCTCATTCCTATCGCACTCCATTCTAAAAAATAGATACAACTCTTGATCTCACTGTAAATAATTAACTATGAGACCTTTTTCGCTTCTTAGACTCTTTGCGCTTTTTGTGAGATCGGTGTCGGTCTCTGCTGGACTTGGACTGTGAGGAATGTTCGGTAGGCGAGGACGCGCCACTTTTCGAACTAGAATTTGACGATGACGCCGTCGCACTAGATTTTTCGCTTGATTGACTAGTAGTCTGCCCCGATGACGTCGCCATCGCTCTAGACTTGCTGCCGCTCAGTTTTCTCTTAGGATCAAGGCTTGCAGAATCAGATTCATTATCCGAACAACTGCTACCGTGCGAGCTGCTTATTTCATCCTCACTAGTGCAATGGCGGCTGTCATCTTGCATGTTTTGTAGTCTACCGGCGATCTTCCGGCTATCGCAACTGCCGGTGGATGAGCGCCTCGATGACTCGGATCTTCTGTAGTCGGAGAGGTCAGAGTCATCAAATTTACTGCTGGCCTTGCTTTCCTGCCTCTGTGCGCTGCTGCTCTTCGAAGAGGATTTGTCGTTGTCCGACGGTTCTTCTGACGTGTAGTCATGATAATTTGTCGTGGCTGACGCTTTAGTCGTCTCCCTTGGGCAACTAAAGCTACACTTGGAGTTGTCCGGTTCACTATCATTGCATGAATTACTACTGTAGATGCTGCTGTGCTCGCACATTGGCAACGGCGTCGTTTTGAAGGAAGTGCTCGAAGTCGTTCTGCGCTTCTTGGTCTTTTTTGATGATGTGGACTTTTTGCTCTTCTTCTTTTTCTTTGATACTTTATCCGTCTCCGAGGCGTCCGAGCTCTTATTGGACAAATATCGCTTTTTTGCTCTAGAGCTTGAGGCACCACGTTGCGGGCTTTCGTTATCGCTCTCGTCGCCGCTCGAGTAATAGGAACGACTGCGCGTTTCCTTGTTGCGCTTTTGCTGAGTACTTGCTGACTTTCGTTTATGTGATCGAAGTTTACGTGGAGCCGCTTTCGAAGACTTCTTCGAACTGCTTGTTTTATGGCGTCGAGATTTGCGACTTTTCGGGTTGTAATCACTGTCGTTTTCGCCACTATCACTTTCCGAAGTAGAGTCTAAGTAGGTGTACATTTGAACTGCGGCTGCAGAATCGTCGATGCGTCGGCGAGTACGACTATTGGCACTGTTGGCGTCGCCAGCAGACGATGAGGTACTTGGTAAATTTTCTTCTTTAAGAGGTAGCAAAGCTTCAGCTCTAAAAATTAAAAAATTAAAAAGAATTTTTGTAATAAACTATGTTGAAATAAAGTAATTATAAAAAAAATTGAATAAATGATTTTAGTTCACTCACTGTGAATTATCATTCGACGTAGTACTAGCAAAACGATTTTCTCCGTCCGATGATGACAAGTCGATGATTTCAGGTGTTCTTTCGTGACGCGGTTTGACGTATCCAATAACTTCACATTCGTTTTCAGACGACGAAGAAGTTGACGATATAGTAAGAACATCCGGTGTCGAAGAAGGCGGCTGGCCTATTCTAAATACTTGTCCTACAGTACTTGGCCCTAAAAAATATGTAGTTTAAAATGATTCATCCCTTTTATAAAGCGTTCAACTCAAATGACTCTCTTTACCTGGAGCGTCAATCATATGCGGATTGTAGCTTATTCTACTGTTTGAATCAGGCAATACATATACATCCGAGTCATTCGAAGATGTGCTGCTTGTGCTGAGCGTAGGAGATAGTGGTCTATGAACGTATTCATTTGATAGTCCTGTGGATCAAGAAAAAACCGTCGAGCACTTCTTCAGATATGACGTAAACATTTGAAAAAAAAGAACATTACCTCTGGATGGTATGTAACTAACAGCTTGATCATATCCAACTAAATCGAAATTGGTTCTCGCATAATTTGAAAGTTCATGCACAAAATGGTCCGTGTGAATTCCAAAATACTGTCGCACGGTATTTCGAAATTCATCGCTGCGGATATCATACTGCGTAAGAGTATCCGTAATGACGCCCATAACATAGGCAATGTGAGGTCTGTTGTTATTTAGCAAGACTTGTAATTCCCGATTGAGCCATGGAATCAGTCTATTCACTTCTGAAGGATGTCGCCTGAAATCAATTCGAGGATAATTTAAAATTATCCTTAACTTGAGTTTCGTAGATTTTTCACATACTATATACACTCGACGGACATTGATGCAGAGGTAACGGTGACCGTCACCATGATGGACAAATCGCGATTTCCCCTTTATCGACTTTGGCGATGTTGACGATCAAGTTAGTCACGTTACCTCAGAATCAATCCGAATCAGTCCGTCGAGTATACATACCTGTAAAACTCTGCACTGGATTCACGAAAACGACCAAATGCATCTGGTAATGCCGCAGCCCAAACTCCGTGCCTATAAACTGTGCGACGGTAATCAATGGGATTAGCGTGTCTACGCCTTCTTTCTTCATTCGATACTTGAGGTGCAACACTAGGAATCTGTTCACGTCGTGCTACAGCCTCTGGATTTAACAACATCCCATATCTGCGATGAGCCTGAGCTCCCATGGTTGTTCTAAACATAAATGAATATTATAAAAGCTGACTATTTGAAAATAATGTAATACATAAAATTTAAAAATATAAATCAGTAATGGAGTCTAACCTGTAAAAAAAGGGTCGTTCGAATGGATGAATATTCCACTGTCCGCTGATATGAATATCAGCCGTAACATCCAGCGTAGCAGCAACCTGTGATGTACGCTGTACATGATACTGATCATAATCCTCTTGGGATCTCACATTATGAATTATAGATTTGAACGTTTGTTTGCACAGTGGACACTCTGTCTTTATCTTAGACCACTGTAGCAAACAGGAAAAACAAAACTGATGGAGGCAGCTGTCGGTGAAGGACATGTTGATTAAATGGCCCAAACATATACTGCAGTTTGGCGGTGGCGAAGCTGCATTGTTGCTCCTTTCACTGGTGTTTGGACTCGCCACAACATCTTCTGCTTTTATGGGCTCCTCTGGCCCTGTGCTCGCGTCTTTCCTTTCCAAGGACTCCATCTTCAAATTCTTGTACAGATCAAAATCTATGTCCGATCAAATGATTTCTGAAACATAGAGCGAATACTGTCAAGTATTTTTACATTTTCCAACTATGCATGCACATCGTATACCATAAAACGCTTGTATTCATGGTAAATCATTCCCCGTTACGTGATATGTCGAAACAAGCCGACCGACGCACTATCATAATCGGAGAAATAGCAAATTAGCTGTAATACTTTTTGTGAAAAAACATCAACAATGGCGACCAACACGGTTGAGAATTTTTATTCTCTCGTCCCTCCTCTTTCCACGAGTCACGTAAGTGAATGAATCGATTCCCCGAGATGAACGTTCATCAGCCGTTGAATAACGCGTAAAACTGTCAAAGCATCGAGAACAAAATCTTTACCACTGCATCAGTTCTCTTTTTCTTCTCCTCCCGAACGCAGTACGACACGATGTAATCCTCTAACGCGAATACTACAGCAGGCGTTTTACTACTACACTACTATACGACGGCGCTTTTCTTGACAAGAAGACGAGTCTTTCGCATTTTGTATCGCGAGCACTGCAAAATCACGATCCTGCAATGTGGAGGAGAAACCGAAGTGCAGGAATCTCAAGAAACCCGAGAATTTCGTGTAAAATGCACGACGCAGCGCTTTTTCTCTCGTGGAAAACGCACTCTTGACTGATGTCGAACGTGTATGCGCGTATACGTGTACGGCACGCTATAATGTAGTTTGTATATCTATATATATATATATATATATACCCACACAGCTATAGGTACACACTGTACGTGAATGAGGGAGAGAGTGAGGTAAGTATCTTTTTTTTTGCCGTGCCACAGGCCCACAGAGAGAGCCGATATTATGGATGGTTCAAGGAGGTTGTAAAGCAGAGGATGGGACTCACCAGGAGTTTCGGCGAAACACGTCGTCAGCCCCATCGGCAGAGATAGAAGTATCCGTTCATCTGCTGGACTCCATTGAACGCGAGAAAATCGGCCAAGTGAGTGCACTACAGAGCCAACAGCGGTACAAATATGCATCAGCAACGGTGGCGGATGACTGTATAATAGTATTGGTACCTGTAATCTGTATATATATATATATATAAATATAGCACAGGCTATGCTGCCATTTGCCAGCTGCGTGTATATGCAAGAGCTGCACTACCACCAACACATGCCTTGCAAAGAAGACTGTTGTATCTTGTATGCCAGGCTTTTGAATTTAAGTTCGTGAGGTAATTATTATTTTGTTATTTATTAAGAATTCGAGCAATTTCGTTTAAGTTAAACGACTCCTTCCCGTTTGCTCGTATAACTTCCAAACTGAGTAACCGACTGTCTTTTGCGAATCCTTTGTTTATCAGATTGTTTGTAGAAAACAAATAGATGCGCAGGTACATGGTTTTCGTATTATTTGGTAAGGAAACGATTTTGAAAAGTTTAATTTTTTTTTTTTACCATTGGATTACTCCTCGATTGCTCGTTTCTAGAATATCGTTGTTAAGTAGTTTATACATTTTTGCAAATATAATAATAACGGAATGAGAGGAGGTTTTTCGAAAAAGGTTATAATAGTATAAGAAAGAAGTCGCTATAGCGTCAGGTGCATTGGAACCCGCGAATTTCAAATGGTGTGAACGCTGATGATAAATAATCTTGGTCGTTTTTTATTTTATTTCTCGAAAAATATTCTGGAGTAATTAAAACGAAAAAAGAAACTTCAGATTGATAAATATTACTAATAAATTCAATTGTTTTTCAGAAGAAAAAACAATACTGTTGAAATCTGCTTTGCCGACCGTAGGTATTCATCGTGCGCACGTAACTCGCTGCAAGTCTATATACGCAACGCTATGCGACTTATAAGGTAATTCCGTACTTTATTAATTACTGTGTCTTACCGATTACCGGTTAATTTTACTTATATCCTTGACTGCTTCACCGGTTGCCCGTCGCAGCTTCTCATTTCAAATGTTTTCTCGATGACCAACATTTGATTTTTGATTTGACTTATAGGTACTTTTTTAAATTATACCCAGCCATATATAAATATATTCTAGAGGCAGAGTTTTCTCACTTACGTATTCGATCAACAATAAGTCAAAAGAAAAAAGCACCTAACGCTCGCATAAAAATTAAAACCCCAATCATCCAGAGAAAATCAATTCAAATCCAATCGGCGAAAAGTGCTCACGCGTAAAAACAAAATCTAAATCTCTCGTCGAGTTTCACGACAATAGCCCTACTGAATTCTTCATGTATATCCCATACGCATATTCTTCACCTTCAACCCTCGCACGACGTATATTATTAATGCATATACATTACCCTCACTTCATACACACACACACACACACACACACACACACACACACACACACATGTATCGGATGCGCATAAGTCCATTAACGCGCTCGTAACCCAAGAGTCGAATGAATGAATTATTAAGGGCGAAAAAATGGCTCGCGCTAATCCAGCCGGACAATCTAGGATGATTAAAGCGCGGACTTATGGTAAAGGAGAGCCGCGCAACGATCTAACGTAAACACCTGTCGACGTGCGCGGGGCTGAAAACATACAAGAGGGAGAGACAAGCGCTCGTCAACTATAATATATGTATACGTGTGCATATACTCGCGAGGAGTATATGAGTCCGTCGTAAATTTGCTTCGTGTCTCGGATAATTTTTTTCTCGTCCATGCAGAGGTGCAAGCGCGATACGCAATCTTGCGGTACGGTTTTGATGGGAAAAAGTGCGAAAAATGTGTTTACGGCCTGCGAATAAACGGGGCTCATTTTATGGTCTATCGATTAAGCTTTATATTTTGGTGAAATTTCCTTTTATGATGTTAGATCTATATCGGTATTGCAGAAAAAAACAGTCCTTATTGTACTTAATACTGACAAGAATTTCAGAAAAGTGTAGCTAGATCAAGCTGTGCATTAAAATTACACCTGGGCAACGAATCAATTTACACTTGTACAACGAAAAATCAATTGTCTCCTCAAGGATGTTTATTAAACCAGTATTATATACAAAGTGGTCGAAAAGTCAACACTCGACATTGCCACTCGTCCCAACCATATATATATATATAATACTTGCACAGCTCTCTGGATCGTCTCGCTATAACCCATTTCAAAAATCAATATCGCACCTACATCTCACAAAAGCCAACTATTCCAGAGTTCGAATCGCACGCGCCACACGAAACAGAAAGAAAAAAAAACATTCTATCGGATTGAATTGAATCGTCAGAGCTGCGGGGGCATCCGTCACCCCCCCCCTCCCCCCCCCCGCGTGTGTCGTGACCATTAAGAAAATTAATAAAGTCCCGATAAGTGATCGGAGGCGCGCGCATTTATATTTGATTCGCCGCAATATTAATAAAGAGTCTCTCTCTCGCTCTGCTTTTTCCAATCATGCTGAGAGCGCAATAGGCGCGCAAAAGATTCGATCGCGCTCGGGCGCATCGCAGAGGAGTAGCGGAGCGCATTTCTAGATTAGAACGTAATTTTGCAGCGGAACGCGATCGCGCCCGCGAGAGCTTCTGTATTATTCATCAACGAGTTTGTGTGTGTGTGTGTGCGTACTGCAGAGGCTAATGAGGCGTCGCCGCTCGTGAGATATTAATATACAGTGTATAACACTATATATACTCTCTGATCGCTCTGCAATAGAGTATACCTACCTAAGTATTTTTTTTTCTTTTATTCTTTCGTATAATAATCACCCGCGACGCAGGTCCTCAATAATTCAGCGGGAGACGACTCTGCTTCTATTCAACTTATTACACACGCGCGTGTGTGGAAGTAAATTTTCATGAAACTTTGTATCTCTCTCAGCGAGGCGCTATGCGTTATCCTGCGCGCGCGTGTCCTCGTCATTATTTACAGAGCCGGCGATATGAATGATGGAACAATAAGGAGAAAAAAAATGCAAGCCTAACTATCGCGAGGGATTATTGTTAGTTTATTAATGAACTCGAGCGCGCGCGCATACGGCGCAAAGACAAATTCCCCGCTGCACAACAGTATGAATTATTCCCGGGCTTACTTTCCGAGCGTGTAACTAGTATAACTGAACGGAAAAAAAAAACCAGATATGGTTTTTCCGTAGTGCAGAAACTTCTCGCGCGCGGGATGCATGGGTTATTTAGGCTTATCGGGGAGTTATAGGGCTTATCGATGAAAAAGAAATCAGCAGCGCGTATTAGGGTTGGATATAGAGATTCAAGTTTTCAGATTCTACAGCATCGACCGGTGACAATTAGCGCGTATTGGACGAGAAGGACAGCAAAAAGTTGTACAACGCAAAGTCTGTCGTGTCCGTCGGAGAGTATTGACTTAGAATATGTTAGATTGTGTGTTTATAGTGGGTTATACCCGAGGACGAGGGCGATGACGAGGAGGAGACACATCAAGACTCGCACGCGAACTCGCGCTTTCATTGTCGTCGAAAGTCGTCCTGGCTGGAACTGTAATGGCGAATAAACATCGGCGTAATTTTTAGCGGACGACTTATAGCGCTCTAGATGTTGGGTTATACAGACTTTGCTGGTGATTGTTGTACAACGATCATGATATATTCGTTCGAATATCCTCTCTTAAAAAAGTGATGGGCTTTGTCGTGAAGCATTTAATTGAGAATCGGTCGCCTGGTACAAGAATTAAGGAACGCGAATCAGAAATACGGATTTTATTATAATACAAACGCTTCAAACTGTTGGCGCTAAGCAGGTAGCAAAATTTCCTATATTGTAAATTTTCTATGATATTATTATTACTCGAAAAAAAATGGTAATCACTATTCATATTCCGATTGGCTGCTCGTCTTGCAGCGTCGCACTCAAGACAGTATATACAGACTCGTTGGATCAGTTCAAGTCTAGCGATATCCGTGTCGAATTTATCTCTCAGCTTCGCTGCATATACGTAGGAAAAGCGGTTTGATAATAATTGATGATCTCGAACTCGTTGACAAATTCCTCGTTTCTTGTCACCACATCTTTAGCGGATCCATCAATACAGACCGGTATGGAATCGAAGTACCCACGAATCTGATAGTAGCTGTGCGATCTTGAGCTGAGCCTGACATTTGCGATAGTAGCCCTGGACCTCCGGATTTTCTATTAAATTGCGTCGAATACTTCCGCGTACGTCTTCACTACGGTCTTGATCACGTGTCCAAAAATGTCTACATTGCTTTAGATTTTATACCAAAATATCTACACTTAAAACTTTGAACACTATACACTGCCTTAATTATTACCCCATGCTCACACGTCAGAAACGTATGTCGTTATCGGCAGCCGTCATCAGCTCTGTACAATCGTAAATAAAGAAGTATCATCGGTAGCATATGGCCCAATAAACCATCGGCAATTATCGAAAAGCCCGTAAATTACAATCGCCAACCTTTATCAAAAAATCCCCGGAGAGAGAGAGAGAGAGAGAGAGAGAGAGAGAGAGAGAGAGAGGATATGCATCTACCACATTTATGCCAAAAGTCGCGCGAGCCAACTAAGTATACACAGACATACATAAAGCCGTCTGGTCGTCGCGTCGCCTCCCGAAAAACGAGAGAGCGTGTATAACGCATCTCTTCCCCGAACATTATCCGCGGGGCCGGGCGTATTAATTAGAGCCATAAAAAGGCAGCTTTAATGCGAGATTATCTTGGCGGCGGAGGCGCGTGTGCTCTTTCTCCTTCCTTCCTCCTCTTTTTTTCTTTTACTTTTATTATATCTGCGCCTCAGCTTGCAACAGTTGGGTGGCGAGAGGCTTTTGCGCGCTATACGAAATATATATATATTTCATTAAAGTCTCGGTAGTTTTTCAGATTGCTCTCGGCTATCGGATTACGGCTTTATTATGTTCGGCTTAAATACACTTCGTCCTCCCGCTGCCGGGGCTGCTGTTGCTACCGCCGCTCGAAAGAGAGAGAGAGAGAGAGAGAGAGAGAGAGGGGGAGAGGGAGAAAAAACGTTGAATTAAATGCAAGCCGTATAATGTGGGTGGTTAAGTGTAATTTTGACTTTTACGAATTGATTGTTATACAGGAGGTGGGAATAATTGATACGTTTCTCTTCGAGTAGTCGTTGAGATTCACTTTTTCATCGTATTATACGATGACGTGTGTGCAATATATAGTATAGACGCAATCGTTAAAAACACAATATCGCATTAGCCCATCTCGATGACGGCTAATTGCGAAATTACAAACTATAATGCGTATTTGACGTTACAGCTAAAAATGGACGGAGTTAATATAAGAAAATATAAAAGAACGTACGTTATCAATATACGCACTACTACACTAACCGATAATTGGCCAATTAAAAAAATTTCACGACTCTCCCAATCCACTTTCATCACACGGTTGACATACGCACGCATCGACAGTCACTAATGAGATGTATAATAACCGCACAAAAGCCATCCAGGGTCTCGCTTTATAATTTTCTTATATCATCGTGCGCATAAATTAAAACGACAATCGTCGTATACAACCCTTTGAAATTATACCGATAGAGGAGGAGACTCTGCAATTTCCAATGCACCGAGTAGAGTCTATCTTTTCTCGATACGCGTATAAAGGATTATCAAATATGCACGATGTACAATAGGTGCACATCCCCGCGGTATAGTCAGCTCGCGCCTTCTTTTTCGGCCTTCATTGTCGCAGCTCTCATAGAATTCCTTCGAGAGCTGAGGGAGCGAGTGATTGTATGAACAGGTGAATAGTGAGATTCGTGCAGTCGCGTCTGTTTTTCTCAGCTTCTATAAGCGTACCACCTAATGACACACAATAGAGGACATGGAAAACTCGAGCGGTTAAATAACATCGTCGAGAGAAGGCGAGAGAAAAGAAAAAACGCTGCTTTGACAGCTTTTGGATTTTTCTTTGTGTGGCTGTGTATTGCCGCAGATGATAAAAATGCGCTGCTTTGAATATGAAAAACTGTTATGCTAATTAAACACCGGAGCGAGAATCTTCTCTCTGTTGTTCGGGTGGATTGTCTGACTCTGTGTGTGTGTGTGTCTGTGCGTGTTCTCGTGCTGCGGTCATGTGCGCCTGACGACCGGAAAATCACTCGATTCGAGAATCGATTTCAACGATATTTTGCTATTGTTGACCTCGAGGATTTTGTTATGATAATGTGCAAGGTTTCTTGTGTGAGCTGTGAGAAACGAGTATTTGCTTTGGTTCTCAAGGCTTGGATCTTGTTTGTAACAAACTGGAATAGCGAAACCTGTTTTTTTTTGTTTGTATACGGATTTATACAGATGTAGAGATAGCTCTGGAGTCATTGTTTGACCAATATAATATATGTTATAGTCTAAACTTAAATAGAAGTTTGACAATTCGAAAACGGGGACACAAGATTTTTGTAAATTGCTAAACGCACGCGAAAATGTGACCCGTATAATACATATGTATAATGTGTATACACAAATTTTAAAATTGTTTTCTCTGATAAAGATATAGAGATTGAAACGGTCGTGTACGCGATACAACTTCTCTGGCGAATTACTAAGTCAATTTATAAATTATTTATGATAAAAAAAAAACTTAATACATTCATAATTTATAAAATGAATTTAAAAAGAAATAAGAATAAATCCCCAAGTGTATTAACTGATTTTAGTTATTGTCACAGTTGCCATATCGTTGCCCCTTATTACACGAGCAATCTGACTAAATAAATTCCGAAAGATCAACATATCTCGTACGAAAAGTACACGACGTGCCTTCATGCACACCCACAGGCGCACGTGTGTCACGTATGCCTATATACCGTCTTGTACGCGCACTAAATGAATTACCATTATTATAGATTCTTGGTATTTCAGAAGTCGCTTTATCTGGGAAAAAATTTGAATATCACAGTTTCCTGTTTGAATAATATAACAGTCAATTCAGAAAAATATTTAAGCACATGCCCTGCAGCTCTAATGTCATATTTTCTTGATTTAACCTAGACTATCATGTATAGCAAGATATAGATAATTGTTTAAAAGTTGATATATATATATATATATATATATATTTTAGCCAGATATTCGTACAATCGCTCCTCCGTCGTAAGTTTCCATTATCCCCACATTTTTCTTAGAAAATCAAACTTCATAGCTACACGTGTGTCCCAAACTCGGTATAATCATTCATAATATTGAATTCATTATCAGCTGAGGCATTAGCAGGGCACGTGTGCCCAATATATACTTTCTATTCAGAAGACAATGAACGTATAGCGAATCAAGAAAAGCCTAATAATGCGACGCTATATTTATAATTGTTCTATTAAATGTACAAAAAACACGATATCAAACTCAAACAAGCCGAGTAAGTTTAGTTTTATTGTTATAGCAAGAGCCTTGATGCAGATGCCGTGCCCAACTTTTGATTATGCCACACACACACACACACACACACACACACACGCGAACACCTGTACCCTCGTTTACGCATACCATCAGCACTGCGCGAACAATCGCTTCCTAATCTCACGAAAAATTCGAAAAATGACTAAGTGTGAGAAAGCCCCGAGAAATATCGTCTCAAGGCATATATATACGAAAGATTTTCATTTGAAAGTCAGAGAGAGAGAGAGAGAGAGAGACGGTCATTCAGACATCGCGCGACGAGCGAAGAAAAAGGTCTGCTCTGACGAAGGCAGAAATTTTCAAATTTTCTAGCAGATTATGCAGTTCGGGACAACAATGCCTGCCACGCATAGGTCAGTCGAGAGCGTCTCTGGGGCTATATGCATATTGTGAAAATGCGAAGAAGCTATATATAGTAGGGGGGGACTGCAGCAGGGTTGACGTCGCGCGGTCAATGGCTAGACTAATTTCTCTCCTGCGATGGGGGGATAGGTATACTGTTGAGAAATCTCCAAGGGTAAATTCCGTAAATTTCGAATTAAAGAGGCGCGAGAGACAATGAGCCGTTCTGTAATGTATACGACTCTCTCTCTCTCTCTCTCTCTCTCTCTCTCTCTCTCTCTCTCTTTTTGTTGTGACTGTGGTAGTATAGGGACACGGGGAGATTTGTAAGGTGTCGTGGTTACTTTTTCTTTTCAAATTTATTTTGGTGAATTAATGCGCTGGTTTTCGGGGCTGGGAAGATCGAAATCCTTAAAGTCATCTCGGCTTTTTCCTTTGTTTTACATTTTTTCAAAATTCATAATGAGACGTGCACAACAATTCGTAAAAACGTATACGAAAAATCGTCACAATTAGCCCCACCCAAAAGGGCCTTTAAAGCCTCGCTCTCTTCCTCAAGGGGAAATCATTCGGCTTCCACGAAAATCGACCAGCCCATACCGATAACCTGCCCATCATCAGCAGAGCGGCGGCAACATCCCTCTATAGATATATATATATATATATATATACACGGCGAAAAAAAGATCAAAAGCGCAGCTCTCTCGACAACGACGGCACGCGCACCGCACGCGCGCGTAAACCCCGACACTTGCGCGGTCTGCCTCTATATATAAGAGGTGAAAAAATCGCGCGCGCAGTAAAAGTCCCACTATACTCCGGGAAATCGTCGTGCACGCGCCGGTAAAGCGCAGTGGCACATCGGCCGCGCGCGAGGGTATATAATATATAATGAAGGCAATAAATGAAGGAAGACGATCGGCTGGAGTCTCTCTCTCTCTCTCTCTTCTTCGTTCAAGGATAATATACGCATGCGTGCACGCGTCGTGCGCGGAAAAAGGGCAGGTGCTGCTGCGGCTCTGGTGTACGAATCCTTATGGGACAGATCGGTTGCCGGGCGGAGGATGATGGGAGCGCGCGAGGCATCACAGCTTGTGCGCACCAGGAGCAGGAATCTCTCGGGGATCGTATGGGGGTATATATGTGCAGCGTATGTGTACGTGGTGAGGTATCGGCGGGAGAAAGAGGAACCTGCTATTATCGGCGCTAAGCAGCGGCTGCTGAGGTGCTTGATAATGCTCGCACTGAAGATTACGAGACGTTTTTGAATTGTTATTGACACGTATTAATAACTAGCGCGGCCTTTTTAATTGAAGACCAACAAGAGTCGAGATTTATATTCATCGTCGCGATAAATATTACATTTTTTAGTCACAGGCATATATATATATATATATATATCAGTCCGTGAAACGTATATACGAAAATTACGCTATAGCTACACAGCCCTCATAGTCATTTTATGAAAGGTGCAGCAGCTGCCGTGTTCGACTTTTTACGCAGTCTTTTACGATCCCCGAGTAGTTTCGAGTCACTCTAGTGCAGGACAAGCTGTCAATCCCAGCACCTTGACTTGATTTTTTTGCTTTTCTTTAATTTCGCACATATTCTAAATATTCAAATGAGCCCCTTCGAATTTTTTCGAATATTTGGACTTCAGGTAGTTGTATGTATGACGCGTTTCAATGTTATTGCACTTCAGAAGTGCTGGCTTTCAGCTTCAGAAAGAAGTGCAGTTGTCGCTTTTTACAAAAACGATTTTCTTGATACATCGAGTGTACTTAATAACAGGGAGGCTCGTTATACATCAGGCAAGATGAGCTACAAGCGGATAATTTCTCGAGAGCCGCAAAGCACCGGCTTTCGAGATTCTAAATATTCAATAATTAAAAATGCCAGAGCTGTCCCTCGGCGTAGCTTCGAAAACTTCACGTGTCCCGAAAAAAACACACATGCACACAGGGAGCAGGTGCAGACGCATCTTCGCGTACATAAGTCAAAGCACACCCGATAAAAAATCAAAAAACGGGGCAGAGAGGGAAGAGAGCGATGCGACATCTTCATGTATATATATACACGTATACCATATGATACAGATAAGACCTGTACATTTTGCATTTCGCGAGAGAGAGAGAGAGAGAGAGAGAGAGAAAGAGCGTTAATGAATAACGAGCTCATAAATTACCCTCGGCGAACAGATGCTCCTTATACATTGCAAAAAAGACTCTGTGGACACACGCGGTTTATATAGCGCAAAGCCGACGCGTGTAATTTGTTGAGAGACGCGTATTTTGTATTCATTCTATGTAGTAGCATGTATATGGAAATATGATATATAATGTATAAATAATACGGTCGCTAAAGACCTTAGTACAGTGTTTCGCGATGAATATAGCGCTTTTTGAAACGATGTTTTATTCGTCATGCATTCCCTTATTTATTCAACAATCGTAATAATCGTGATACTCTAAATCGATTCCGCATAACGCAATAATAAGCAGAACTTCTCTCTCGCAGTCAACCGATGTCCGAAAACAACTGGAAATCTTCGCACACCACTTGAGAAACTACTCACACAAGCACGAAAAAAGAGCGGCTCGAAAGTGTCGTCCGACAAGTCTGCCGTTAAAAAGGCCAAAGGGATCATCAGAGCGCGGCCCTCGAAAAAGCAGCAGCGGCTATATACAAATGCGTATATATAGTCGTCTCCTCTTCCTTCCTCTCTCCCTCTCTGTTTCTCTCGTTAATACCGTTCACCCCGGCGAGAATGTCTACAGGTGCTCCTCTTTATCTCCCTATCGACTGTATATACATATTTAATGCGCTCGGCCGGATTTTCGCATGCGCCACGGATTGGAGCTGGTTAATTTATGCGCGCGAGCTCGGATGGACGAGTCGCGTGTCCCTCGATATACCCTGATGATCCACGTATACAGCGGCTGATGCTGCTTTCTCGTCAACGGGTATGTGAGTGTGGAAGGAGAGAAGGGACAGTTTGCCGAGATCCCTTGAAGCGATTGGGGATAAATTTAGGCTCGAATTTTCGGACTCTGGAGGATCGCGAGCAGATATATAATGATAATTTTTGTCAATTTTCTTGAGTTTATATGAAAAATTTCTGAGGTTTGTGCATATTGAACGCTTGATTGAAAATTCGTCGTCGCATTCGAATACGTCTTCACTTTCGTCAATTATATACGACGAATTACAGGACTTTCAAAAGTATCAATAAATTCTTTCGCACCGCGCACGCGGAATGCATAATCGCAAAGCTCGCCCGACAAATTCATCAGGCCAAAATTATCAAAGTACATACATTACCCTCCACTTTGCACTCGCTCCGCATGTGTCACTGGTACACGTACGTCATCCTCCGCACCACATATACACCCCGAAATTATCCCGCGGCGCACGAAATAACCCAATCTCTTCTCCCTGTGTCCAGCATATCCGAGAACTTAATGAGCACGTGTCGACTATTTTTGTCGGGCGCGCGTCGCTCGTGGGCGCGTTTAAAAATTTCGGCTCATTTTTTTCACTCGCACTCATACTCGCGCGCTCGGCGACGCGTGAGAAATTATTTTCGCTTCGACGTGTCTCTTCCTTTGTGTGCGAGAGACGTTTTGCTCCGCGAGTGTCTTTCTCTGCTTCTGGCCGTGTAATCATGCGAATTACGCCGAGAAAAATTATCCATGAAAGGCTGTATCATAACACGCGCGAACGCATCGATGAGGCCTTTAGGCTAGTCGCGCTTATACAATGTCATATAGTTGATTACCCACTCGTCTGATCTTTTGTATTATAATTATATAACACGTACACATATTATATGTATTTGCGTTTTCGATTGATTTCATCGCGGGCAAGCAGTATAGAGCGGATTATTGTCGTCTCGTTTTATCGAATATTATATACCTATATGCACGATATAACGTCATTTATTTATTCAATCAAAATAATGCCTAGCATTACCCGGTACACTCGCCGCGCCAACTCGATTTTGTTGAAAACAGGTCGCGCTCGCCGGAAATATGATTAAATTGCCCATCAATTATTGAAGCCGCTGTACAGCGTAAAACCGATTCCAAACCGAGAGAGAACCTTCGTGCCGACGGCCGGGGGAATTTCAGCTACTGCTTTAAGAAATGGAAATGTCGATAAATCGAAGCAGCAGCAGACTAGTCGGCTGGTTTTCGCTTTTTCGAATAACGCCCCTCGATTTTCTCTCGCCGGGCTGTCGTCCTCGACGTCGACGTCGTTGCGGCTCATTCATATTTCAGCGTTCGAGCCCCTCTTTTCCCGCGCGCGCCGTTTTTTCTTCGTCGGCTATAACACGGCTATTGTATTTATCCGCGCACATGCTGAGTGTGGTCAGTGTTACACGCATGTGTAGGTGTGTCTTTTTTTTAGAGCTACGCTGGCTTTTTCGCGAACGTCGGCGCTTTGTTTTTGTTTAGAACAATACCGTTCGGACGAGGACTACAGCTGGATGGTTATTATTAAGCGATGTATTTTGCTATACGCGTGTCCACGAAACTATATGTATTCGCGAGGCTGTAGTTAAATGTCCTTGTTAGGGTAGCTTGTACACGGATCAACTTTCTGGAACTTTTCCTCCGCACAACGCGAGCAATAGCTGGGTCATTCACGATTCATGAGATTTTTACATAGTCGTGTGTATAATGCCGCTTCGTTTCCTGCGACGATTTACGCGGAAAAAGTTTCTTTTTAATATACTCGAGAGATTTTTATACGGCACATTGTTTGATACAGTCTAGTCCTCGGCAACGTTGCGAAATAATTGAAGTCGCGAGTATAATAAGAAACTTAAAAATTCGGACTCTCGAAACCGCTGAAATTTTTGACAAAAGTACGGCGTGCACGTATGAAAAAAATTAAAAATTGAAAACGCATCGAACAGACACGACCTCCCCAACGATACACGCAGCGGAGGGTAGCAATCCGAGCAACTTTGCGGGTTTTCCGTAAAGCAGTGGGTACGTATAAAGCGACGATAATCCAAGGGGCGATTCGCTCCATCTCACCGCTGCTGCGGCTGCGGCGTTTATTATCGCCGCCCGCGCGCGACACACACACACACACACACACACACACACACACGAGCATTATTAATTTAAACGCGGAAAGCTCTGGCGCGACCGCATCGCGAGTGTCTCCGCTTTTTCCATTGTGTAGCTCTCTTTTTTTCTCTCCTACACATAGGCCCCTGTGTCGCGTGTCTCGCTCTCGAGCTCCTCGAAATTAGCTTTGATTACAATTCTCGGCGCTGTATTACGCTCTTTTAATTTCCAATGAATCCAAGATCTTTTGTGGTTTTTCAACAATAAAAAGCCAAACGCGTTCGAAATAAATTTAAAATACAACCCCAACGGACAGCTCTTTCCGCCTCGTCGTTAAAAATGTACAACTGCAGAATACAAAGTATAATAACATCGGCCACAGCAGCCACAACCCCGCACCGTGTAACAAGCCTGCAAGCTCTTACCGCTTTAAAAAGAAACGCCGTAGCCGCACGATACATCGCGTTATATCAGCGATTGAAGACTCTGTTTCTGAAAATTTTTAACAATAAGCAGCCAGCTACTATACTACTGCGCGGACTTTTAATGACAAAGTACATGTACGCATGTATATGCATATCAAGGAGAAAGCCGGGAGCTCTCATCGTTAATACATCAAGCCGCGCGCACGCATAATATATGCAGTAATGAGGGCTCGATCATAGAAAATTACAGCCGCGCGCGGGTGTTGAGACTCGCGCGCGGGCGTGTGTGTATATATATATATATATATATATATATATCTCGCTCATGCACTAAAGAGGCAATATTTATAACTTTGGCTTCGTAATTTCTTCGCGGCGAGGGTTCAAGCCTCGCGCATAAATTTCCCACTCGATCAAAAGTCTCGTTATCAATTCATCGCGTGTCCGCGCAGTATAGTAGAGTGTACCGCGCATATGATTCTTGAATGAATCTGCCGCGACCGCGATTGGGCTATTGTTTCATTATTTCTATAATTACGTCGTTGGCTATTCTCTTTGATTATGGAAACATTTCTCGTTGAAACTTTGTGTCTATGGATATAATGAGGTAAACGCAGTAAGTATACGAGTCTGATCGAAACAAAATCGCTCAGCGAAATGGATTCGCGAGAGCTTACGTACATCGCATTAACCTCGTTACGGCGCGTCTAATTTTAAATGGGCGCAAAGTTCCTTGCGTATCAAAACACGACATATACTAATCCGAATATAAGAAACAAGGTTAGACAAACTTTCGTACGTACGGTATATACCATTAGGACGCGAGCTCTCGTTATTTATTATTCAAAGAGAAAAGGGCACACGTGAGCCGGCTCGATTATCGCCGTAAGGGTTAATGAAAATTTTCTTTCCAGCGCGGCCGAAAGGTCGCGGAGGAATCAATGCCTATTCGTATATATACACTCGGTCGATCGATCGAGGGCTTGAAATTTCGGGATTTTAATTCAGTATAACGCAAGCTTGGCCTCCGTCCTCGACAATAAACAAGAAACTTCAAAACTGCAATTACCGAGCCTAGAACTCTTTCCATCGGAGAATTGCACACTAGATTGTTAAAAAAAAAGCCGAATCACTTTCGAGTATCGCCCCGTCTTTTACGAATCGAAGCGAGCGAGATAATGCTACTTATTCACCTTCCCCGTAATAAGGCGTAGAGCATAATATTTTCTACGTAAAGCAGCAGCAGCAGCAGCAGCAGCCGCGCGAGAAAAGGCTCATCGATGCAGTAGCCATAGCCGCTCTGGTTTCCACGTCTCTGGTTTTACGAGCGTTAATTATCAGCACGAGCTCCAAACCCGTATTACCCGCACTACACTTGCGCAGGAGAAAAGAAGGGAAAAAAATCGCTCTCTCTCTCTCTCTCTCTCTCTCTCTCTCTCTCTTTCCGCTCTCGAGTCGGGTAATTCGGCCCTATAATATAGCGAAGGAGTCGTAAAGCTCGCGGAGCGTGAGCCGTTTGTCAGAGACGCATTGTAGTCCTGCAGATTTACGAGTCTTAACGGTGGCGATCGGCTTGGCTTCGAGAGAGAGAGAGCCAATTTTGCCCCGCTGGAGAGTTGTAGAAACTCGCGCGGTCGCGTGTGAATGGCAGCGAGCGCCCGATTTGAATGAGCAATTCCGCGCGCGCACAGGTGTTCCTTGCAGGGGGCAAATTGTTCGAGAGCTAGCTGTTTATGCGATTGCTGTACTTTTATCTAGAAGCTAATTAACGGCTTGTTACGAGGAGAAATCGCGCCCGTTAATTATTGTAGGAGTATGGTGTCGCCAGATTGAGAGTTTATTGCTATACGATTTCACATATAATAGAGGATATGCGCTTATAAGCACTGGTTATCCACCGTCGAAAAATTAAATCGTCGCTCGGTAAAAACTCAGCCGACTTTGTGTACGTCATTTATTCAAACTGTACAGAGCTCTTATAACATATGTACCTATATATATATATATATATATGCACGGCTAAAAAACGGACCGACGTACGCGCGCCGAAAATTCGCACGTAATCATCATCAGCGGCCTTATTAAGTCCCTCTCTCATATACACTCGGTCCATCATCATTATCATCGTCGTGTGTACGCGTTATGTGTGCTATGTATATACACACACGGCAGGCCGAGGAATCAAGCTCTCCGATGCGTCTTGCTACAGCGTGAAGAAGCTGCCACACGCGCGCGAGAGAGTTGCGGAATAACCGGTTCGGAAGCTGTCGATATTAAAGGGTGATCTTGATCCAGGACGTCAAGAGTCTTCCGGGTTGTTGAGCTCGGCCTCGTTGTGTATATAGACGCGACTCGAGAGTTGCAGCGTTGAGATTCTTTTTGCTGCGAATTTTTTTTCTCTCTCTCTCTCTCTGCGCGGCGCTGATTCTCGGAGACGATTATTTCACGCGACTTTGTCCCGATTCGCTCTTGAGATGTGTATATGCTTGGATCTCATCTCTCGGGGGGATCGTTTAAACTGGATATGTGGGGAGTGTATACTTGTACTGATTTGGGAGTCTTAAGTGCTTGTTCTTGGATGTATAGGTATGCGGTTTCGTGCTTTTTGTTACTTATGCGCGATTTGTGTACTCGAGATCGTTCCATAATTTTTTTTTCAACAATGCATATATTAAAAGCTCATGTCAAAATATAATCTCTCATTTTTAAACCCGTATATATACATTATAATTAACACCGGCACGTATTTCTTCTCATTACGCTTTAATTGAAATTTTTCCTCGAATACTGTACACCGCCAAAAACTATCCGAACTTTTACGTAAAATTAAGCGCCGAGCAACGAAAAGAAAACGACGCCGATAATTTCCAAGCTGCAGTTCGCGCGACACAAATGCGACTTTAAACGATGCAGCATAGCGAGAAGGTGCACGTATTGGAAAGCAGCTTGTTTCTCAATAAAGCATATGCAATTAATATAAAGCAGGTGATGTGCGTTAATTAATGAAATATAACCCGTTCGCAATTTAACAATCTCTCTCTCGTCGTACTCCCTGTATTATCGAGAAAAAAGTCATTACTATCTCCGAAACGCAATTATACATACGTATACACATCCGATAATGCGTCCGAGTGAAGGAGTTCGTTTATATCGCGCTGAATTTTATCGTCGCTGATGGTCATATTTGCATAAAAAAAAAAATTCCTGCGGCTCTCGTAATTAAATCTCGCTTTACGTTCATCGCCGCGACAATAATATAACCTCCTCGGAATTTATAATACCGAGCAGATTCCTCCGCGCGCAATCGCGAAACCCGAGCCCAGTGCATATAATAGACTCTTCTCTCTCTCTCTCGCTCAGCCCAGCCGCCGAAAATAATCGTTAATCCGATCTCGCGCGTACGTAGCCTCTTACTCTCTCTCTCTCTCTCTCTCGAGAGAGAGAGAGAGGGCATAAAAATCATCCAATTCCAAACCCGAATTCGGGTCGATCTGCCCCGCCCGCCTTATCTCGCCGCGGATCGATCGGGAATTGCAAATTGGCCAATTACTATGCACACGCGCGCGCTTCGTTACATACAGTGTATGTGCACTCGCGCGCGAACCCGATACATCTCGCTCCGTCTTTTCGTTTTCAATCTCTCGCAGTGCATGCGCGCACCTGACGCCGAGGCGTCCGGATAAATTAATTTGTTCGTCGAAGAGTAAGAGAGGTTTTATCGCGTGGCTTTAATTGAGAAAGTTCGGGAGTGTTGTATGGAGTGTCGAATGGGATTCGCTGTCAGCGCTGTCTGATTTTTTTTTTCTGTAGTTTATCGCCTTTGGCATGTGTGAGGAAATATATATAGACAGATTTTATATAAGAAAAACAATTTATTCATACTTTTATAGCGATAAAATATAATTTTTGGTTCTTCTTTCGGTCAACACAAAACTTTGTTTTTTTCATCTTCTTCGCATCAACGCACACAGACACGCGCTTCGCATAAATCTCTCTTTATGTACGTATATTCAACTACGTCCTATGGACAGGACGAAGAACGAGAAGAGCTGGTTCTTCGTCGCGCTCGCTCACTCATACACTCTCTCGCGACTATAACGACACAATTTTTCTCCTTATCCTTATAGGCTATACTTGAATAACTTAAGATATACAATGTTATACAGGCTAAAACACAGTGGACGTAATAAAAGTTACACATTAGTAAACTCTCGCAGTTGGGCCTTATCCTCTATACAATAATAATAATAATAATAATAATAATAATAATAATAATAATATATTATACTGCTTGATCTCTCGTCATGAAAAAATTACAATTTCTAATGCCAAACATCGTACTCGCACGAAGAAAGAATAAGTCGCATCATCACTGTGCAGTAATATTAATTGATAAGCCTTCGATTACAATCGTTAAATTATATCATACTCGTCAGCTACCAATATATGCTTAGTCGATTTTTTGGCTCGTCTATCTGCGCTCTTCGTCGGACGCTTCGTCGACTTTTACACACTACAACGTATATATAAGTACCGCAAGCCTTACCATCTGACTACGTCGAATTACGTAAGTCATCGTACTCGTCTACACAAATTAACCGCTAAAGTTACGCATTCTGGGCTGTTTTGAATAAGTACATTCGTTCAATTCGGATATGAACATAAATAATATACATGGTACAGTCGTCGTCGGTATACATGCTACATGACTCGAAGCGTCGCCGTTCCTATCTCTCGTCTCTTTTTTGGATTTGTTTATATATGTTCCAATCAAACAGACAGAATTGTTAAGAGTTAAAAATAAATTAGAGCGAAGACTGGGAGAAGTGCAGGAACGATGTATCGAGCCTTCTCTGGTACTTCTTAAGCTATAATCTTTGGTCCTCTAGCCGTTATGAAACTTTTTTCCGACAGTTTGATTTTTCGCCGAATTAGTGCACACAATACAGTTATATGAGAATAGATCCCTGCTTTCTTCTCTGGTAGGTATCGAATTCGAATTTATGCTATTCAAAAAAATATATATATATTTATTTAATTAAACTTTAATTTCCGACTTTTTATTCGCGAAGCAGAGACTCGTTCAAACGCAGATATATAAAAGTGAATTCGAATAATTACAAATTGCCTATACATTTCGTCAAACGCACACGATCCTTCGAAATCACGGACGGCTTTGGCTTCGATGGACTATATGACACGTGTACATATTATATATATATATATATATAGATACGAGTTAAAAACTAAAAATATGCTAAGGTACGCATTCAATCCCATGTCTATATTTACAGTCGTGTGTATTGCTATATATACGATAGAGATTATACAAATCGGTGGAATACCATATGTGTCATATAAGGGAACTGCACGCGTGTCCACACATATACATATCAAGTCCGTAAGAGCACTTGTTCTCGGTTATGTATGTATATAATTTTGCTACAAAAATATATGTATACCGGTGACCACGCGATCTAACGATGGGGATTCGCTTTTCATCGTGCAGCTCACTGGTAAAATTACAACGTCTCGCTCGCGTCGTTGAAATTTAAGAAAATTTATACACATAATAATATAGTAATAGTATACATTAACATATCCATCAATATTGCAGACATCGAATATTTCACGCGGCTCTACTAGCACTCGATAAGGCACTTTAAGGCCGGATAGTTACAGTTCCGCACTGGAAAGGCAGAAGGAAAAACGAAAATAGAAACAATCGGTTGTGCAACATACCCAAGACACGAAAGATAATCGAGTATAGCGGGGTGGAGTAGCGCCGGCGTGTGCAGCGCGCGCGCCCGAAGTGGGGGGGAAAGATCGGTATCTCCTCAACAGGTGCTAGGCACCGGCGCCGCGAGAGAACAAGCCATACGGAAAAGCCGCACGAGGCTCGAGAAACGCCTTCCGAGAAAAGCCTCTCTCGCTCTCTCATTCAGCGGCGCTTTCTCGATAGATCCGTGATATTCATTCGAGAAGGAAAAAATCGGTATGTAAGTATTCGAGCCGTGGCCGTGTATAATGTACCAGACCTTAGCGATCGTCCTCTCAGCTGTTGTCGGCAGAACTGACGGGACTGTGATAAGGCTCCTGTGCTGCGATGCTCGGAGTCGAGCTCGCGCTGCAGTTGGCCGGCACTTTGAGGGAACGATAGTCCAGGGCTGGAGCCGTCGGATGCTGACCTTCTCGGTGTCGGCGCAGGTCTACCTTACGCTGGAACGCCTTGTCGCAGAGGCCGCACTGGAAGGGCTTGTAGCCGGTGTGCTTGCGCATGTGCGTTATCAGGTTGCTGCTCTGGGAGAAGGCCTTGCCGCAGACCACGCACTTGTGCGGCTTCTCACCTGTAATCAGAAAGGGAAACGATTCGGGGTTAGATTAGGTGGGTTTACATATAATATGCTAATCTTGACACGTGTCGGTGTTGTGTTGTGACGGAAAAATAAAACGCGTTCGGGCAATCAAGGCCTGTCAAGTGTATAAGCGCGTGTGTACACACAGAACGCAACCCCTGTTCAGTCCCGGACAAATAGTCTTATCTAATGCGCGACTTCCTTGTTTGTCGATTTCGGGATCAAGCCGGTGGACGACGAGGATGTGTAATTTTCTCTCCCGTAATACCATGACATTTCGCGCTCCGCCTACGTTATTCCGCGTGTGTCTACGTTGTGTTTACTCCGAAAACTAGCCGTAGATAGACGTACATCGAGATGTCGATGCGACGGTGTATCATTAATACACGACGAAAAACGATGAGAATACACACACTCACACACACGATTCCTCGAAACTGCATCAGGCGGCGAGAGTGACTCAAGGCTGATGATGGCCAAACGCGACCAGCTGTACAAATTTATCGTTATCCGCCGCGCTTTGCATAATGCCTGCCGTAGGTCAGCGCGCGCACGCGCGCAGTTAATCAATTATTGTTCTTCGCACAAAGAACTCCAGCGGTCTGTTTACCTTGTGATGCACTCGCGTTATGCGCTCGAGTTTCTAGCGCATATAATTACACGCGTTTTTAAACTCTCGAGATGTGAATCAGCGGGGAAAATTAGAAATTCAAAACAAGGGCGGGAAAAATCAGCGCAGCTGCGGAAAAGCCACTCTGGCTCTTTCTCTCTCTCTCTCTCTCTCTCTCTCTCTCTCTCTCTCTCTGCAGCAGGTGCACAGCGGGGTATAGATCCATCTCTCGCACCTCATTTACGCGAGAGTTGAGAGGAGCGACACTGCACAGCTCTCTTGTTTCTTATGCCCCGCGCGCGCTTGCGGGGATGAGTCGACTCGATAAATATTTATCCAGGCGCCGCCGTCACCGGTTTCCCGCTCTAGAGCCTGCATCACCCGTGACTAGTTTTCAGAGAGGAAAGCTCTTCAATTAAGCGAGTTTTTAGTCTGATGTGTACATATGATACGATAGGAAATATATTTTCCACAATATTACACGCTATACACACTCTCTAACCATACAAATCGTTCTATAACCGGCACTTTTACGTACCTCGCCGAGGCTCATCAATCATTTCCGATATTACCTTAGCCAAGATTATCAGCGCCGCGAGGAGATTCGTTAAATCTTGATGCGCTCTGCGCATATAGTGTACATACGTTCTCTCATGCGGCTCGACGCGAAACCCGCAATTTGCAGATAAGAATAAGGGTTCTCTTCTTCGTTCGCGGAAAATAAAGTTGAGCCGCCGATGAGCGCAAAAAAGGGTAAAGAAAATCAATTTTCGATTATGCATAAACTTATAGCCCGCGCGAGAGACTACGTGTATGTGTGTGTGTATTACATGCCTGCGAGCGACGTCTAATTCCAATACACGGGATTGATTATTTAGAATATACATACACGCGGGGTGAGCGGAGGGACGCCGACCTTTATACGCGTCGGTCTTGTATTCCGTTCGTTTTGTTTCGCGCGAGTAAAAAAAGCGAGTTCGCAATTGATAACGTCGCTTTGATCTTAGCGCGACGCGTATAACCCACTTGTTTATTGCCTGCAGAGACGTCGTTTCAGGATGAAATAAATCGTTATTCTAGGCGTCGCGAGCGAAATCACAAAGTTTCAAACCGATTTCAATTGCGCCTATACGCGCACTTTGCTTTATTCTAATTTATCTCTCTGCACAGGATGCGGGTGTACGTATAGAACGTCGAGTGTGTATCGAAAAACTTATATCGCACAGGCGCGCATTAAACTATAAATTACAACACAGAGAGCGCCGTAATAATCGCCTGGAGCTGTGGAAAATAAATTTTTCCGTGTGTCCCTTTTCATTAATCGGGTATACATGTCGAACTCGCGATGATCCTATTAACCCGAATCGCTTATATATATATATTCTCTAAGTATATACACTTTTGAAAATTCCCGCGCGATTAAAACTTCCCGCTCGCCCGCCGCGCACTCATGTGGATTTGATTAGCTCGCGGGAGTGATCGAGTTTAAGCGATTCGCTCATGCGAGCTAATTAATCCCCCCAAAATAACGAAATCTCATTTTCGATATGCACACACACACATATATAGCCGTGTAATGTATACAAGCGAACTCATTACGCTATCCAACTTTAAGCAGGTGTATATAATGTAGCACACATGTATGTGCGCGGAGAAATTAGCGGCTCTCTCGGCTGTATAATTGCGCAGCTCCTATGCGTGCTCTTATCCTTATCGAGTGTATAATATAGCCGAAGAAAATAAGTCGTCGCGCGATTAATGCGCTTCGTCAGGTCGAAACGATGCCCTTCGCACGCGCCGACGTTTAAAGTCAGCCTTGCGCACACACAGTCGTTTAACAAATTTTTCTTAAACGAAAAAACTGGTTGTCGATAAAATTCTAGAACACATACGTCGCTTTTTTTGAATCCGCGCGGGGGTGGCGACCATATACACCGAGCGAGCCGCGCACACGTCACTGCAGTAGTATATGTACATATATATATATATATATATATATATATATATATATATATATATATAGCAGTCGGCGTGTGCCCCTTTTTTCGAATTTAATTAGCGCGCTGCGAGAGCTCGCACGCGAGCTCGGCGCACGTGGCCAGCCGGAAGTCCCCTTAATGCGGCCTAAGCTGTCCCCTTTCCCATCCTTCCTGCTGCCTATATATATATACCGAGCGCCGCTTATGCCGTAAAAAAGAGCCGACGCGCGCAATCGTTTCTCACGATACGCGGCTGGGATTCTCCAATATTTGAACCGTCGGTGATTCGGTTTCGTTTTTCTTTTTTTTTTTGCGTCGTGTGAGTTGTCCGTTTTCACGTCGGTATTGTTACACACTCGATCGGCGGCGTATACACTCTGCGCTGGGGGTGCAGTTCTCCTTCTTTTCAACATTATATGATTGGCTATAAGTACAGCGAGGCTGTCTACGCTCGAGCAATAATTTTACGCTACTACTATCGCTCGCTTATAAATATGCCTCTCGATAGCAATTTTCCGCGCTCGAAGAGAGAGAGAGAGAGAGAGAGAAAGAGCGTTTAGAGCAGAAGCGTTTGTCATTCTTTGACGTGTGTAACGGGCAATTGCGAGATACTTCGGCTGAGACACACAATATAATACGGAGCTTACCCCTTCGTCTCGCGTCGCGAAACTTTGTATATATGCGGCGGGAATTAAGGGTATAAAAATTATCTCTTTGTGTTGCGGACTTTTTTTCCGCGGCGCGCGCGTTTTCAGTCGGCGAACTTTTTCGTTTGTCTTCTCGTCCGTGCGTGTTATTACCGAGGAGAAATTGCTCGTTTTGTTGTTGCAGTATCGAGAAATTTTTGTTTGCTTTATGCACGGATATGTGTGTATAAATAGTATAGAGAAAAATACCGCAGGTGTGCGTTTGTATACGGGGAGTGTATTAGCAAGAGTTAATGATACACGTGCGCGTTTCTTTACTGTACATTGTTTCGTAATACGTATACTCGAGAGTTGTGAGAGCTGAAACGCGTCTGCAGTGTACGTATACAACGCGATTTGATATTATTATACATATGCCTGTTTAAATTCAATCCGCGTATGCGTGTGTGCATAAGGGTGGAAGGCAATGATGAACTATTTGAATTGCAAAGTAGATTCACTAAATTAGATAATAATATAATAATCTCTCAAAAAAGTAAATTTCAGGGCAGTCGCGATTCCGACATAAATCTTGGAACTATATATGACGCACGAGCTGTAACGACGCAGTCGTAAAGCATGAAAAAGCGCGGCTCCGACAAATGAGTTTTTATCCGATCCTCTGCATCGCTGCACTGGCTGTACATCCCTATACTCACAGTCGTATCTTGATTAGTCGCGATATAATTAAATTAAATGGAATACTTGACATTTCGCCCTTATAACACAGCCTCGTTGACGTATCGCCCCGTGAATAATAGATCCTCCCGTTTAGGCTCTCCTCGCGCGCGATCAGACGTGCGTATAGCTAAGAAAAAGCGAAAACATGGAGCAAATCGTACAGTCCCATCGAATATTCATGCTTTTCGATCCTGTCTCTAGTATACTAGACTGAAATACGCGAAAAAAGAATATATTACACGACGACGAGACTTACCGGTATGGATGTAGGTGTGCTTCTTCATATCGGACTTTTGGTGGAACCTCTTGCCGCAGTACTGGCAGGGGTAGGGTCGCGTGTCCGAGTGAATCAGCAAATGGGTGCTCAGCGTGCTCGATCGCTTGAACGCCTTGCCGCACTGTTTGCACTGAAACAATCCGAAAGAAAAAACGTTCTCATGAATCGTCCTCTCTTTATACTCGTAACTCGACACCTCGTAACCAGCACACACACACACACACACACACACACACTCCCTTGCCCCCTGCACTTATATACGAAAAATTCATTGTAATACAAAAAAAGAAAACAAGAGCGAAGAAGAAGAAGAAAACGGTAAACACGCAATTACTATTCCGCGGCGGTAGTCCGGCTATTAAACTATTATTACCTTCTAAGAACCAATGGAGGCGTATAAGCCGAGGGCTGCGCGCGGAGGAAAAGTATAACGCGCGAAGCTGCCTCTCTCTCTCTCTCTCTCTCTCTTGCGTTATGCGTTATTGTCTACCGCGGCGCCAGACGCCGACAATGAGACGCGAGGAGAAAAGGTAGCTGCATAATACTCGACGACGCGACGACTACGACGACGTCGTATTGTAATGTATAAGAGCGAAGGGAGCTTGGCCAGCTGCGAGTCTCTGTGATGTCTGACTCGACTTCGAAGTAGCCTCTAGGATGTGTGGGAACGTCGAATCGTCATTTCGCGATGCGACGCCTCTGTGTATATTCATAGCTGACCCTAGGAGCTGTTCCGTTATATTCGCGCGCGGCAAAGTAAAAGTTTCCTGATCCGCGAGTGAGGGGACAGGTGTCATTTGCGCTCTCTCGGCTTTTACGAGCGCTCGTAAAAATCTTCGATTTTCGCCCAGCAGGCCGTGCGTACGGCGACAATTTGCGCGCTCGATTTTTATGAGCCGGCATTTGCGCTCCGCGGTGCCCTGTGGGCTTTTAACGCTAGGATTTCCGCTCAACTATGCGCGTTGTACGCTCTGTGTCTACTTGATTCTATAAATACAGGAGGAGCTCGCGAATTCGAGGGTTTGCTATTAAAAATCTGAGGCGGTCGAGGAAACTTAGCCGCGAGATTTCCGGGAATCAGATAAGCTCGTTTCCTCGAAAGCTCATCTGCACCCTTGGGGACGTCAGCGCTCGTTCCGTCATCGATTTTCCGTAGTATCGTTTTTCGTCTATTTCCGCGGCCGAAACGCGGCTCGCTTTCGGAAGAGAATTAGCAAAATTGCTCAGGCAAACGTTTACCTGGAAAGTGCGCTCGGTGGACGGCGGGGTGAGCGGCGAGTGATGGTGTTTCTGCCTGACGACGACGGGGCTCTCGTTGCCGGTCCTCGTCGGCGAGCTGTGGCTGGAGGAGGACGAGCGGTTGCGTTTGCCGTCCAAACTCGTCGTGATCGTCGTGGTCTCTCGAGCCTCGCGTTCGCAGACGGAACCCGGGGACCAGATCTCGCTCTTGCGGCCGGAATTGAGCAGAGCCGCGCCGAAGCTACTGCTGCTCTGGCTGCTGCTGTTGCTGCTCACGCTCACCCGGGAGGACAGGTCGCTGGGCTTCGTGCTCAGGTTCAGGGGCACTTCCTCCTCTGTTGGCAGAGAGATTGGACGCGAGGCTCGTTTTACACCTTTTTCTCGAACGTCGAACTCTTCGTCGGTCCAGTTTATTGTATACTCACGGAACTTGGCCTTCTCGGGCGTGAACCTCCTCGTGGGCGAGGAGCAGCCCATGGCCGGGCTGGGCGGTCCAGCGGCGTGCATCGGCTGGCCAGCTAGTGGCCCAGCTAGATCCAGCCTCGTCTGCTGCTGCTGCTGCTGCTGCTGCTGCTGCTGAGGAAAGGCCGAGTGCGGTAACAGCAGGCCCGCGGCGACCGCGTGATGGGCCCACCAGGCGGCCGCAACGCTTCCGTAGCCGCCCGCGTACATCAGGTTGCAACGCATCTCCGCCGCTGAAACACACGGAGGAAGGGAGGTTTTTTTTTAAAAATCACGGAAGGCGCATGCACGCGAGGCTCTCTTCTTTGTGGAGTTCGTCCGAGGAAGCGGTTTTTTTGTTGTTGTGATTTCTAGTTTACGGGTTAGCTGCCGAAATGGCTTAGTATTTCTAAAATGCGATTTTATGTCTATCGATAAGTACATTTTATCGAAATTTCACCGATTTCGTAAAAGGCTCAAGCTATCGCGCAACCCAACGCGAATTTCACCACCTCCGCTCCCGCAGCACACGCACAAAGCGGCTCGCGTGATACTCGTATAAAAGTGCAGTTTCCGCAATTGCGTCACCTCGCACAGCCCAAAATGGAAGCTTTCACGAGCAAACAGCCGAGTGAATTCATTCACAGCACGCGAAATCAAAAATTTGCATAATCAATCCCATTCAAAGACGCACGCGCTCGCGCGAATTCGTTCATTCTCGCATCGATATATATCTCATCAAAAATTTCCGGCTATACCTCTGTTGGCGGGTAGCGTCGGCAGATCTCTCGCGGCGTAGCCGTTCACTAGGCTGAACGCGCTGATCCTGTCGTGGTGTTGGCCGAGGACACTTCCAGCGCCAGGACTCCAGGGACAGTGGGGGTGTACCGAGGGACTACTCGGTGGTGATAAGGTCGCCGGGGGCGAGAGCGCACCCGCCGGTACGCCGACCATCGCGTTCGCCGCCGCGCTGCTCTCCAGTTCCGCTTTCATGTGCCAAGTCGTCTGCGGTACTGCCTCTGCAAGGGAGAAGAGTTTTCGATTGTAGTTTTCCATTGTGTTTTTTCACCGATCGATACGATCGCTTTGATTTGAGCCGTGAGCTCCGAATTCATTAACGCGTCGCCTGATGGATTTCGGAGAAAATTCGGTATTATTCTTTCGAAGGCATACATAGATTAGCGACTCGTCTATGATGTTTGAGTAGATTAATGCGACGTTTAATGAAGCGTCGCGGGTCTGTTTGACATTGAAATTACAGAACCGTATAGCTGATTGTACGAGCAGAAAAATAGTCGAAGAAACTATCTTTCGAAGAATAGCTCGGAGATGCGAGCGTGTGAATCATTTGCTTTTGGGCTTAATCGTCCGAACGTAATGCGATCGACAATCTACTTATTCATCTGTCTTGCGAGCGCGAAGCCGATAACTCGGTGCAATTTCTTTGTGTACATCTGTTTTCCGCTATCGCGAATGCTGGAAGGAAATTCAGAGGTGATAAGAGACTTGGTTCCTATGAATTCGCGCTTTTAATTGCTCGTATCGAACGACTGCGTCATACGTTCTGTCTATAATTCTCGATTGTAAACACCTGGCGCGATTTCATGGATTTGTGTATGTGTATGTAGCTGAGCGACGCACTGTTAAGCGAATTTTAATTCAATGTTTATCGTACTCGGATTTTTCGATGAATTCTCAACGCGTGAAACGTACCAAAAATCATGATTGCTCCTCGAAAATCTCCTCTTGTTCACTGATCGACTTTCCGCACTCGACAACGTCCGCATAAACTCCGTCGACTGCTGCGCGTTTTCTCAACAAGTCCCTCTTTCTCTCGACAAAAAAAAAAAAAAAAAAAAAAAAAATACACACAACGAGTTCAAGTATAAATCGAGCGACTTAACCGCTCGGCTCGTCAAACACAACTGAGTCCGGATTCCCCGAGCGCCGAGATGTCTGCTCAGCGAATCTTTCACGCACACACACGCTCTCGAGAATAGATATCGCGGCCAGATTAATGAATACGAGAGCGTGTGTGAGGTGTATCGAAAATTTCGTAAGCAGCATATGTCGCTTAAGCGGATCAATATTTGCACAGAAGGTGTCCTTCCGATTTTCCTTAAAAACTCGACGACGATTCCGGTGACGTGTGCACTCGCGTATATACAGACATTCGCGATTCTCTTCGTATAGCGATTTCGTAGAATCACTGCTGGTATAATATGCCGTTATAAAAGTGCGGTGACGCAAATACCGATCGCAGGTGCATCGATCGCTTGATTTTCGAAAAAATCGGTACGGACTCTTCCGCTCGCAGGTTTTGTTTAAACACATGTATCGCCGGGTTTTGGAAGCTCCTTGAGATTTGCGCGCGCAAAAAAGAAAACACACACACACACACACACACACGTCCGCGGGACCGAGACGCAAACGGACCAGAAGATATCGAGGAAACTTTTGGCTGATAGTACGCGTGACTGGATTTACGGACTTTCCAAAAGATTCCGCCGACGATCACTCACTGTTTTCTCAATCCATCATCGCGATCACTTGCGCACATGTCGATTTTGTTTTCAGCCGCGCGCGACGAACCGCCGAAAACCGGTTTACCGGCGCGGCTAAACAAATCACACACTTGCGCCGATCTCAATACCGATCTCGCGTACTTACCACACATGTCTCTTCGAAACGGCCGGTGTATCCTCTCTCAGAATCCTCCTCGAGTCGTCATCGGAGCATTATCTCTCGCTGGTCCCAACAAGATCGTTCACAAAGTCCAGAGTTCGCGGAATCGACGTATAGCTTAAACACAGGTCCGGTACAGACAAACTCGAGCGAAGCACACGTGTGTCGCGATCGAAAGAGAGAGATAGAGAGAGAGAGAGAGAGAGAGAGAGAGAAAGAGAGAAAAAAACAAAAGACGAGCACACAAAGTCAGCGCTGTACACGCGAATGGGGTAGAGATATTATATACTCTCTGTCAGCTGGTCACGAGCATCGGCAGACAAGAGACAGAGCGATGCGTCCGGTGGTGGCTCCTCAAGCCGACTGATCGTGAGGTGGGCTCGTGCTGCCCGGCCAGCTTACCTGCTACTCTGTACGTTCCCCCTTCGACGCACGCATACACACGTGGCCCCTGCACGCAGGTAGAGCTGCTCTTCTTTTCTTTCTGTCCCCTCTACCGCCGACTACACGTTCTCTCTCTCTCTCTCTCTCTCTTTTGCTCGTCAGCATCGACTTCCTGCGCGCGTGTATGTGTGTGTCTGTGGGCTCGAGTGCACCCCTCTCTCTATTTTGTTATTATACGCGAGATGCGCCTCTGTGTCTATTGCATTATGCTCCGCCTACGCGTCGCGCTCGACAAGGGGGGGGGGGGGGGGTTGAATGCAGCGCGAAAGAGGAATCGGTATGCGCGAGGAGAGAGGGAGAGGATTAGATCGGTAGTGGGTCACGTGCGTGTGACTTTTTGCCGCTTGATTTTGTCTCGTGTTTGATTGTACTTTTTTTTCCGATAGTGTGTTGTCGTTGGCACTTGGCTCCGAATTAGAGAAAAAGGGATTAATATATATGCACCAGAATTATAGTTAATTCGATAATCTACAGATGTTTTAGCAAACGTGCGTAAGCACAGGTTGTTTTCGATTTGATTGATGCTTCGAATGTTGTCGTTGTCTGGAGAAGCGCTAATGTAGGTGCAATTTTTTCCAAATTACTCGGAGCTGTTTTGATGCTGTCTGCAAATTGCAAAGTTATCAGTTAATTTATACGCATACGGTATAACCAAGGGTATTCTTGCGGCTCTCGGAAGAATGCAAATTAATGCATTCGTGGGTTGGAGATTTATTGAAAAAAAACTTATTGTTCAAATTTAAAAGCTCTTTCATTACACTGTTTCTATACTGTTTCACTTACTTTTCCACTGATTACCACACATTATGCGTGCCAAGTCACTTTCATATTTCATTCACATGGAATAAAAAATAACAAACAACAGATTTTTCCTTAATGGTGCATAATACCTGGAAATGCTCGTTTGACGCATGTAAAACTAAAGGAATTATTCAAATCTCTGTGTGCTGAGCTGATTGGCGGCCAGAAAATCATAAATTTTGTCATCTCTGTTTAATATTTAAATAAGGTTGTAATCAGTAAAATTTATATGTTCACACGTTAAAAAAATCTGTTCCTAATCACATGAGGAATTTTTTATCAGATTTACGCGCAGATCACGATTTAATTGATGCTCGGGATGATGAATGCGATTGTAACAGATTTTTATTCAGATTAAATTCGATCGGATATCGAAACTATCAGTTTATAATTGCTAATTTTATTTGAAAATCGAGTATTTCTTTTGAAATGTTCTCTATAAACAAGATTGCTTTCATTGTGGATTACAAAAGTCTGAGAAAATATTTCTTTTTGAAAATTCTCTAAAAATAACCGCAATAACATCCACAAATCATTTGAAAATCCTTGGATATAAAGACGATCAACAATATACGCATACGAACAACATTGAATATACCTGTTCGCTGTTATAGAATAATACCGATCTCGGCGACGCACATTCGCATTATTATCATCGCAAACTCGACCGGATAACCACAATTTCTCGATAAAACAAACCGCGCGCGCGAATAGGATGACGTCTGCGCGTCGTTTTATCTGTCACGAGACTAATCCCACACTCGGTGAATGAAACGGATCCTAGTTCGTTCAAATTCATTCATCACACACCTGCAGAGTGAAACAGCTCAAAAAGCAAAAAAAAAAAAAAAAAAAAAAAAATCGCAAAGCTCCAACGTCACGGATCCAACGTGCGTCATAGCCAAAATCCACATAATTCAGCGCGACGCTCGAGGCAGATAACAAAGCTCATTATGTAGGCATATATTATAGATCGTCATCGTAGCAGTCGCAGCATCACAGTGCCAACAGTATAGACACATGGAGCTTGTATAGGTGTATATACATCGAGCGAACTCCATCCTAGATCTATATAGATGTATAGACACGCAGAGCTTTCACGGATCTCTCCTATCCAAGCGAGCATCGAATCTCGCCTCGCCGCGATTAGACAGCGTCGTGATGGTGGGCGTCGCGACGTCAGAGCGGCTCTCACCCATTGGCCGGAGTGTGGGAGACGCCTACTCGCTCGCAACGGCGAGACTCGTGCGCCGGCGCGCTAAGCTGGCCTATTGCGAACTAGGACCGAAGGAGAGAGAGAGAGAGAGAGAGAAAAAGGATCATCGTGTGGTAGGAGCTGATTTAAGTGCGATGCTGCGATCGGTTATTTGACTTTTTGGAATTCCTTAGGATTTTGCTTTATAGTTTCGAGGTGTGTGACGGTATATGTGGATGCGGCGCATATAATTTTGTGATGGGATCGAAATCGATCGAAATTGGCAAAAAATGTATTCTCCTGGACTATTCCAGATAATTATATACATTCTAACGATGCCGCTCGAATCGATTATTTTTCACTGCGCGGGGTAACTTTCGACTTATTGACGTCGCAAACCGGCTATACGTGTACGGTGATATTGTTTATAAGCGCTTGCAATTCATTACGTCCGTGCACATGTTTTCGAAGGCAACAAAACTACAACATATACGCATATCCCGAGCGATAAATGCTTACGACTTGTTTTCGATTCCCGAGGATGGACTGATACCAGAGTTTAATTATTGTAGACATATATAAGTAGCTTCAAGTTTGCTTTTAAACGCTTATTCGTCCGTGAAAACAATATATTTCCAATAAATATTCGGTTCTGCAATCAACGGAGTTTCGAACAAACCGCGGAGCTATACTAATGTCACACCTGCGCATATTCGACGCATCATCTCGTATACACGTATACTAAACGCACAGAGACTAGTCGCCGGACAGACAATACGCGGCAATTATACAAGGCGTATATACATCGCAGAGCAGCGGAAAACTGGGTAACAGCTGCGCCGACAATGGAACCTCGCTCTCTGCTTTTCTTGTTATTTCACTCGAGCGCAGCTCTCAGCTCTAGCGAGATACATCGGCTTTGTTCCTATATATACATATACACTCGCGCCTTCCACCTCGTCTCTCCGCAGAAACTCTTTTCCTCGACTTACTCGTCGCTATATCCGCACATACAGCGCAATATGTGATGTATGTATAGCATTGTGTGTCGGCGCGAAAAGTCAGAATTGAATGCGGAGCAAATCTTGGAAATTGCATGCTATATATATATACGTCGCGTCTGCGGTTTCTGCCTCGACGCGGAATAGACAATGACGCGGGGGGAGGTTTTATCGCCGCAACTCTTTGGAAATTGCTATCTCCTTATATACATATATATTATGCCGATGCTGCACGACGGGATGCGTTATAATACGCTTTTCGAAGCGTCTCGCTATATACATGTTCTCTTTCTTTATATAAACATGGGAACTCGCGCGCAAGTTCAGGGACGCTCACGGCCGATAGCGTACAATATTATATATTGAATAACGCCGGCTGTGCGTGGACGATGTTTTTTTTTCCCTTTGTGTATCATTGTCGTCGCAAAGGGTTTCGAAGGTCAAGGGTAATTGCTGCGCGAGAACGTTTCTTATCCCTTGGTTCACATGCGTCCGATATGTGTTCTCTCTTATACGAGAATAAAGTATATAATTGACGCGTCTACTCGACTTTCACATTTTATTTTCCGGCATAAGCTCGATAACACAATCGCTCGTTAAACGTCAAGCTGCAGCCGAGAGAGAGAGGAAGAGCTCGTATAAAAGGGAGCGTGGAATATGTTTGGCGGAAAAACTCGCGGAAAGCCTCGTCGACGCGAAATCAATAGTATAGTTGCAGTTGGACGCGCGGTACGTTTTTGCCAGAGGCAAACCTGTTATTTCCACGTAATATTCTGCGGATTCCACGTGAGAATGGCTGTATGTAGACTGCCGTGCTGGAAGGTTCGAGTTATCGGAACACGGCCGTTAAACGTGGCGTTGCGGCCGAGCGATTATATATTATATACGCGACTGGTGCTGCTGCTGTCGGTCGGCAATCATACGATTATTGAAAATTGGAGTCAAGTTAACGTATAATGAGTCACTGCAGCTTTATTCTGGAGTTTAGATAACGTCGAATAAGACTAGACCAAGGAAAAAGTAAATCGTGTAATTGTACACTGCTGTAGAATAAACGACGCGCTTTTTCCCTTGTATGCGGAAAGAAAACGGGTCGTTCGAATATATAAACTTCCCGTGTACCCCCTCTATGTAGAATATACGAATAATATACAGATTCTGGGCACTAGCTCCTCAATTTTCTACAAGGGCTCGAGCGTCGCGTATGAGGAATGAATATAATTCGCACGATGATGTATGGCTCTGCAACTTGTTGCGCCTCTCTCTGAATGAAACGGAGAGCTGCAGAAGCGCTGCGCGCGTGAATGAAACGCATAAACGGCCCGCGAGGAGCTCAATGAAAGAGGAAGTGAGAAATCTCGTAGATATATATGGTACAAAAGAGAAGCGCGGAAATTAGGATAAAGCCTTGACCCACTGTAACACTCGGACACGCCATTTTCTCACCGCGACGTGTAAAGGGAGAAGAACAAGGACAGTTTTGAGATCGTCGGTAATTTTTTTTCTTTCATTCGACGTACTTATAAAAAAGGCGAGAAAAAGAAACTGTCGCTATTGTCGGCGCGCGAACTCTGCGGTCGACTCGGGCTTGGCCTGAATATACGCGAAAGTGGGACTTTGCACCATTTGCACATAGCGAATGCTCTATATAGCTTTCACTTTCTTCCTCGGCAATTTGAGGGCCTGATTAATTAATGCGTCAGGGATCGCAGGTCAAAAAAAAGACGAAGCGTTTCCTCGCTCTCGAGCCCGTTGACCATTTCAACTATACTATAACAGGCCTCGACTCGTCAGATGGCAGCTCTGTATCCCCCATAAATCAACTAGACCCGGTCTTTGAAAATCAAAAAATTAGACTCTATAATTACGCCGCGCTTATATTCTTATGCTCGCGAGGATTGGTATATATAACGTGAATTACTGCGTGCATTATAAGCTTTTTATTATGGGCATAACGTGCATCGTTGGAAGTCGAGTTTATTTTTGTCTACTGCGTGAATCGCATCTGTATTTGAATATCAGTTTTCAAGTGTCTCTTCTATCCTCGTATAGAAATCGGCTGCGCATAATAGAATCCAAAAACATAATACTGTGTCGCATCCTCCTAAGTATAGTAATCCCTGTCACGAGCCTAGGCATTTGGCAAACCGCAAACTAGCTCATCATCCTCTCTCTCTCTCTCTCTCTCTCTCGCTACGCCAATATCCGTCGTCGACTCGGCCCACTCCTCACCTCTCGTTCGCATATCCACGCAACAATAAAACCCCGAAATATACACACAAAAGCTCTCAACGTCTCGAGATTTACGACAGCAGATCCAATAAATTTCCCGAAAAAAAAGTCCAACGCGCAGCAGTCATCTCATCCCCTGCCCTCACTCTCGAGAAAATTGCTTTTTCTGGCCCTGGCTCTGCTACGCCAGATGGGCCCGAGAGCCTTATATGTATGCATATACGCGGAGGAAGCGGTTCTTCTCTCTCTCTCTCTCTCCGAGGTTTTTCGACAAACGGGAACGAGAAGGCACGCCAGCAGCGATCTATTTAGTGGAACGAAGTGCTAAACCAACTGTTTCACTGCACAGCGAGCTGCGCGTGCCGAGCGCGCGCCTCTCTCTCTCTCTCTCTGGCGCGTGCGGCTGATGCAGGTAGAGGGGAAGTGCATCAGTTTCGAGGAGGGAGTGAGAGAGAGAGAGAGAGTCGTGCACTATACTCCGATGTGATCGAGATAATTTTCATCTGTCATTGTCCGCCGGGAACAAAAGATTCCGGGGCCTATATGTGTACCGATCGTGATAACGCGCGCGCGCTCGGGCTTGTTTGAGTTATATGCTAATTTTTAAAAGAAAGTCACAGCTGGATCGATTTCGAAAAATCGCGGCCAAAATCCTAGCATGTATAAATTTAGCAAATTTCAAGCCCGACCAAGCCTCGAGCAGCTTTTTCCCTCCAAAGCTTCCGCCCCGCGAGTGTAATGAACGCGGCTCGAGAAATCGTTGTCGAGCGTATAATAATCTACCTCTCGCGTCGAGCGAGAGCTGATGCGCCCGCGCATATGGTGTCGTCCCGTTGCCGCTGCACAGAAAGAGAGAAGACGTTACCGCCGCCGCAACAGATGGTGCGGGTAGCGGAGCACAACCTAACTGGGCTCGTGCCAACGTCGCCGCCGACGCCGAGGACTCGTTGCCGCGCGTATACTGCGCGCGCGGGGTAGATTTATGCATATATACGCGCAGCCTGTTCCAAGACCGAGAGAGAAAGGTATATGCATAACGTAGGTGTGCGCAATGTGCCGGGATAATACCCGTTTCGGGTATGCGCGCGGGGAATGAGAGGGTGGACTGCTGCGGCTGTCATACGGTAGCGCCGATGGCCTGGATACCCAAATTTCAAAGAAGGAGAGCTGCTGACGCCGCTGAATTTATTGCAAAGTATAGTGAAACTCGAGAGAGATTTTTTTTTCTTTCTTTTGCTTCGACGCGGTTGTGCAAGCGGCGCAGCTTTTGCGCTCTTGTTTGAAGGGAGGCTTTGTTCGCTTTCATCTCATTAATTTTTTTCTTTATAGATAATTTAAAACCGGCTGGAAACGCACCCTTTGCGAATCATCGATAGTCCTGTTCTAAAAGAGACACGGTATAATCACTCCGAAAACATGATAACACTCCAGTGCATAAGCCGACCTACTTAGCTCCAAACTGTATCCCATTCACCTGTCTCTCCTATTTATCCCTATACAAGCGACTCCGTAGAGTCTATTCCGGCGGAGAAAAAAAAACAAAGAAAATCCTCCTCAATACCCTCTCGCATCCAACAACACGCGTACAGCCCCCATAACGAGGCCACTACCCCCTTAGCCGCAACTCGCATAGCGGCGCTGACGGTGCGGCTGCCGGCGCGCTGCAGACAAAAGCCCCGCTATAATGCAGTTCCAAAAAACCGAGTGGAAGAAAACAAAACCAACCGACAACAGCAGCGGCATATCTCTCTATACGTCATTCGCCGGCGCGCGCGCTTTCGAGAAAAGAAACCAAAAATACGCGTGCCACCGCTGCTGCACAGTTATATATATATATATATATATATATACTGCGCGTATGGGGCACGCGCGCAACCCTAATCACAATGCGCGGCACATGTGCGCGAGAAACCCTCTGAGCTTGAGGTATACAGTAGAGGAGAAGGAAGAGAATAAAGGAGAGCGAGTTCGCTAACCCAGGCGCGCATCCGCGCGCTCGCCAATATAACGAGGTTAAACCTTATGCGTAAGCTGGAACAATGGGCCGCGAGCGTCTACAACAATCGGAAGCGCTGCACGCGTCGCGAAAACCGCAAGAGACAATGTATCGTACAGGAGCTTTTTCGCTGCGCTGATGTATATACCGATGGAAAAAGAATATACAACCGCACATAAGAGAGAGAAGCGAGGAGCTCGTTTTCAACACCGGACGGATATGTGTTATGTGCGCCCAGAGTTCGCCGGATGATGAACTGTATATGGAGAGCGAGCAGCTGCTTAGATCGCAGGGTGCGATGTCCTGAGGGGATGATCGGTTAGGGTGATGGATGGAGACGAGGCGATTTTCTTCGAGGCGGATCAGTTGTTGGGATTGATTTTTCAAATTCCCGGGAATGTAACGCCTCGGATAACGGCTCTGCTTCGAGAAATTTATTGTCTTATAGTTTGCAATATCAACAGCGGGAAAAGCGCGAGCTTCGAAAACAGTCGGCCGAATGAATCTTTGCGACAATATTATCGTCCGCTTTATTATTTCAGAATTGCTTGCCTCGACCGTGTGATTTTGAGATTCGCATAATGCGCAGTTCTCGACTGACTCAAAGCTCGCATATTCTTTTTTGATCCAGCAGAAAACGCGACAACCGTCACAGCGTAATCCTCCACTTATTCACGTTTCCTCCTGCGTCTACACTATACATTCGCCCACGTGCTCTCTTCCGCGACACGGATCATCGGCATGAATATGCATCGATCCACGCATGCAGGTGCCGTTTCCTAATACACGTACACATCCGCCTCCTCGCATAGTCACATACGTAATACACTTTGCACACGGGGCGAGTATACCCAACGTCGATTGGTATCGGGCCTTTTTTATATCAGCCGCGAGCTCGTATGGCAGCCCGCATTGTGCGCAGCGCGATCCTCTGTGAGAATCTTGGAATTTCACGTTCCCGCAATTGGTCCTGCTGCTCGGAGAGATATAAATTAGCCCCGCGAGCTGTCTATGAGAAAAAATCGATGTGTACATACGAACGACTGCCAATTTGTTCCACATTGCGCGGATTTACTATACGGAGATAAGGTTTATTCTGGCTGCTATTAATTTAACGGCTGTGTAGTGGGCTATTGGAGTATGGCTCATTGCGAAAGTTTTGTTGACGCAGCGCGCAATGAGAATTACGATTTTAAGTGTTTCAAGGTTTGCACTATTTCGATAACGCGCTGAAATTACTTTCATAGCCGGCTATCGGCACGAAAAGTGCTACAACCGCCACGAACACGTGTGTTTTTAAGTTAAAGTCGAATTAGGGTACACCTGTTTCTAACGTATATCCTCCGTGCTTCGGTTTTCCTTCGAAACGTCTTTCTCCCCCGTTTCCTATATGTTAAAATTCATTGGATTTTCTATACGCCGAGAGAATCAAAGTTTACTTTGCCCGACACACGTGTGTATAGCTTTTCCATCTGCTGATTTCTCATTGTCGAATTGACACACGAACGATTTGATTCCGAAGGTTATCGGACCGATGTGTGTGTTCCGCGCGATAGATTAGAAGCCGTTTTATGAAAATGATTTAATTGTTTAACTTGAGTCTCGAAGCATTGAGTGTTTAAGTGAATTTTATCTATAGACGCGGGTGTCGTCGCATATAGCGAGTATATTGTATATTTGACGCGCGAAAAACTGCACTGAATACGTATATTCTCGAGAACAAACAGCAATCAATGCTTGCCGGGCAAACAATTTAATTGTTCGTAAAAAGTCTGTAACACGTCATTCAAAAAGCTCACTCGAGCACGTACATCATCTCTCTCTCTCTCTGCCCTCAATTTAACCTCGGACCATATCGATATAGCCCGCTTATCGATAAAAATCTCCCAAATGCAATCACGCTCGATCCTCCGCACATCGTCATCCAGAAACCCGTCTCCCCCCTTGAACGCGACGTATTCGTGTCAATCGTCGATGTCGCGCACTCTCGCTTTAAACTCGCGAACGGTACACGCGCGTGCCTCGGAATGTTTGCCGCGCAGCGAGCGAGTTAAATTAATCGGCGATTGATCGGTATGACCGCGAGCGATCGATAGCCCGGCAAAAAGCGGCGGCTGTTCTCCTAGAGCCGTAAATGGCAGCGCAGCTGGGCCGAATCGCGCGGGGCAAAAAGTGCGTCGCGCGGATTTGCCTCCTTCCCTCTCCCTCCCACTTCGATGTACCGCACCGCGAACACGCTTATTTGGTCATCGGCCGCCGCCGAGGGCCGGGGAAAAAAAGCGAGCTTTACGCATGTATATGTACGTATCGCGACTTTTCGGAACTCGGCTCTGGCTTTTTTTCTCCTTTCAAAATTTGAAAGTTCGAGAGATATACCCGCGCGGGGAGACTAACGACTGCGCGATCATGTCAGCGGCTTTTATTGCCCCCGAGGTTTTTTCGACATTTCCGCGCGCTCGTATAAACATGCGGAGGATTGATCGGCCGGACGATTCATTACGAAAAAGTCGAAAGAGATTTACACGCGCGCGGTTTTAGGCGCTGATTTTTCTCCCGCTTTTTGCCGAGATTAAAGAATTCGACACGTGTAAAGCGTCGTCTCTCAAATCCCTGGTAATCGCTCCGAATGAATGCGTAAACGCATAAACACCGCGCGTATAATCGTGTATAATTAAAAAATCGTTAACGGAATCGCTCTATATACCAAATTAATGCTTTGCTATACATATACCTATATAAGAGCCGCGAGGGCAATAACTGCCGAGAGCGAGCGAGGCGTTTTACAGCGTAACGTTATGGAAGCTCGTCGCGATTATTTTTTAACGCTTAGAGGTCGATAATGAAAGCTCGTACGTATATACGCGTTTGGATTGTGCAAACGAATCGTATATAACTTTGTGTGTCTTTCTGCTTTACTTATTCTACGGAGCATTGAATGGTGGAAGGGCTATTTCCGCGTATTGCGTCTATGTACTTCTGACGTGGTTCTATCTATTATATATTATATATATATATAGAACACATAAAAATAATAACGAATTTCGCAATACCATCGAAACCGCATGATACAGCGGCTGCCTTCCAAGGGCGAAAAAAATGATCCCTCAATAAAACACCCATATAAATATACACACCCGCGGCATAATCCGGTAGCAACTGCAGTAGGCTCGTATAAATTATAATCCCTTTTGAAATTGCGAAAAACGCGCTCTTCCTTTCATCTCCTCTTCAGACCGCACGTACACATAAGGTATACATTATACTTACATACGTATATATATATCCTAGAAGGGCATCATAATGCGCAATAGCAGCGACTGCAAGACTGAGCGCAGATGATTCCTGCGCGCGGCACGTGCGCTGCAGCACCGTAACGACCCGGTAATACATCGCGCGCAAAAGTGGTCAATTGGCGGATGGCAGATGTAAGCGCGCGCCAATAAAGCGCATGCAGCCTTGAGAAAAGCTGTTTTCTCTCTCTCTCTCTCTCTCTCTCGCGAGCGCGCTTAGCCGATGCTCACTTTTTATTCGGATACGTGTTTACGCGGCTATCATTAAGACCTGCTGCTGCACTTGTAAATATAAATGCGATTATATTATTATTCAGAACGTATATGTGCATGCACTGCTGGATGATTGTCATCCTGCTCGCATATGTCTGCGGTACGGTTTTTTCGCGCTGTTGATTAACGAGGCTTCGTTGACACCCTTTTGTCGTATTGTTATAATTGATTTATTGCGTCTCGAGCTTTTGTTAGGTATGTGTAGGTGCGTGTATGTAACCGTTCTATCGTATAAAGAAACTGGTTGTCTTGAATTCCGCCGAAGGCTGAAGATTATCAATATTATGGTTGACGCCTCATTTGCATAATCGTGTATGGACGAAAAACAAACTTCTCTCGCGGGCCTCGCGCTTTCAAATGCTAATGGCTTTTATTACTCCTCGACGTAATGTGGTGGCTGCGTATTGTGTACTGCAAAATTCTGAAGAATTAATTTCCGAGAGGAATATATGAGTATCTTCGAATACGTATGTTTATGGATTGTGTCTTTGGCGGCGATGACATTTTTTCGTGGGAATACGCCGAGTTATTTTGAAAGTGTGTCGAAATCGTAATCGTTTTCGCGGGATCTTTCGACTCCCGTATTATATTATGGAAATCGGTTCGAGTGTATAATACCGATTACCGAACGCGAATGCGCGTTCATTAGGAGGCAAATCTTGATTGTATAATACGAACGATGGAATATAATACTATTCAAATATGTACATTTTTGAGTGTCCAATTTAAAAATAATATTATCTCTCTTTCCTGACGTGAAACCGCAGATTATTTCACACGTCCCAACTATACATTATTGCAATAATCGCATTAAAATAAAAATAAAAAAACACGAAAGCGATAGGTACATTTATATATTTTTTCCAAGCGTCGCCGAGCAAAGCCGTAAATTACGAGGCTGCAGCGCACAGTGTGTCAATATTTGCACACTCGAGAGAGAGTGTGTGCAGTTCGCGTGCAGACCTGCATCGCCTCGTGATCGATGATGATCTATGCACGGTATACGCGTATAGGTAAGTGCAGGTTCAGCTTGACGATAATTAATCCCGTGAATTTTTCTCTTTGTTTGGACGGCTGATAACAGGCGGATAAAGGATGGATGTGTGCAGCGCGAGAGCTTTTATTCCTCTTGTGAAATAGGAGCTGATATGCAGATCTCAATTTATATGACGCAATTACGCACGATAAAAAAGCAATACTTACACACCTCATTACCGCAGCGCGAGCCCTTTTTTCGTGAATGAACAGCGCGCCCTCGCTCGACAACAGGGCGACGAAGGTGTAATTCAATCGAGAGACAAACGGCTCTCGCGGTGTAAACGCGCGTAGAGCCCTGCAGCGCACCTGAGCCTTCTATGGCTGCCTGAGCGTAACCGGCACGCGCCGCTGAAGAAGAAGAAGACGAAGAAGAAGGAGGAGGAGGAGGGAAAAAAAGGAATAAGGATTCGAGATGCTCCTCGCTTATATGCGGCCGATTGGCAATTTGCCACTTGGCTTGGCTTAGCGCCTCGGTTTTCACGCTTTGCATAAGGATGCGCTCGTTTTTTTTTTCTGAGAGTAGGGGAGGAGTAAAAATGCCGATGCGATTTTTCGGGTATTCGGGCTATGCTTATTTTTTTCGGCACAGGTGTATTTTGCGTTCTTCGTGAAACAATGTTGCAAATTGAGTCGAGTTATTTGGTTCCGTGTAGTTGCGAGGACGAGTGTGTGCGTTGAAGAGAAAGGGAAGAACTGCAAGAGCGAAAAGGAGGATTTATTGTACGTCGTGTGAACAATTAAGAAAAAAAATCGAATCGTCCCCGGAAAAACTCTCTAAATATATGACACACGATTCGACATCCAAAAACCCGCTCTAACTCAAAAAATTAGCAAGACTATACCTCCTAATTCCCCATCAATTGCACCGCTATCTCCCCACACCACACGAATCGGATCCCCGATCACCATACAATCGCCTCCCCCTCTCAAAAAACAAGTCCAAAAACAATCGCATACACCTCGATAAAATCGTATCACAGAAGCTGTCCAATATTACGTGCTCCCCGCATTACATCTGTTTCTCGCCGGACAATGCGCGCGTTTTTTCGATCCGCAAAATGATCGAGCTACTGCAAAAAAAAAAAAACAAAAATAAAAAGAGAAGCAGCGACGAGGGGACAAAATTTTTCGAGCAGCAACGGCGAGAAAAATCGAAGAAGAAGGAGAAGACGGAGGCATACAGAAGAGGCTCGAGCGCGCTGGCATTGAGGGGTGATAGTCACCTGCCGGCGTGCGCACAGGTGCCCCCTTCTCCTTTCTCTCTTGCGCGCGTGCTTCGCTTCTTGTGCTATTTAGCCTAAGAGAGAGAGAGAGAGACGAGAACCTTGCGCTGTACCCTCTCATTTTTTCTCTTTCTCTCTCACTCTCTCTCGCGAGTGTATAAGCGAGTATAATATTAAAAGATCACGGGTAGATATCTAGAAATGCGCGACGACGATCGTATATACCGTCCTTGGCTGATGTGTTCGTTATTATACGCGCGCGTCTTTTTTTCTCTCCGATTGCGCGAGTGTGTGTATAAATGCGTAATTGGCGAGTCGCACTGTGTGTATATGTGTCTCGTTTGGTTGTTCGAGGGGGCAATTAATGTTTTCATTAGGTTCGGCTGGTGCGTATAAGTCGGGAGGAGGGATTTCTCGGTGTGGGATTAGCTTGTTATACCCGAGGGATTTTATATCGGGGTTAGCTGCGCGTATCTTTTGGCTTTCGTGTGATTTTTATCATGGGTACTTTTGTACATTAATGAAGATTTTTATCGGGAGATGGAGCATCGGGAAAAATTTTCAAAAATACACTTCAAATAAAGCAGTCGCGGTGCGATAGGGATCGGCGAAAATTAAAAATTTAAATCAACGCAGCCAGTTACATAGCCGCAAAAACAAAATGTAAGTAACACCCGCCGAAAGACTTCCTCCCCATATCCATACATCTCGCACGCACATGTGTACGGCGCTCGCCATTGTCAAATTTTTTGGCGCAAAGCCCTGCATCACTGCGCTCTCTCGCACTGAACACACACACACACACACATAAAATTAGTCGCCTTCGCGTGTTATGCGCCGCGTCTAATTGCAGCCGCGCGGCGGCAAAAAGGCTCACCTGACATTGTTCCACACCCTAAAGCACATCCTCTCGGCTCTCCGACACTCGTAAAATCTGCCATTCGGCTCGCGCATTAGCCCCCCCTTTTGTCTCTCTCTCTCTCTCTCTAAAGATTGCAGCCAGATTGTAATACAAATTGCTCGACAGCAGCAGCAGCAGTGTGTACACGCGCATAAAGATACTTTCTTCTTCGCACTCCGCGCTTATCCTGATTTTCCCGTGTATACCGCACAATTTGCCGCTGCAGCAGCTTTTGCGAATTATTGCATATTCGACTGGGCGCCCGCGTGTATAATGGCAGTGTGTGTGTGTGTGTGTGTGTGTGTGTCACTTGGTCCGCGTGAAAGGCGCAGGCATGCGTGTCTCCTTATCTTTTTTCTCCTCTGCACTCTCGCTCTCTGCTTCGCTACAAGTATCCGCGTCGCGTTGTGTATTGGAAACCCGCGAAGGAGAGGGACGAGTTTTGTCCTTTTAAAGAGAATCCGGCGAAATCGCGCGAACACAGCCAGCTGCCGCTGCAGTGTCTCTCCTCCGGGCGGCCCTGCTTATGCGATTCCGAAAAATGAGATGCGAGAAAGCCGGGACGAATTAGCGCGTGTGTCCCTCTATATACACTCTTTTTTTCCCGGGGCGAATAATTGATCGGCTCGTCAAGCCGCAGTTGTAACACGTGTACGAGTGTGCATGCAGTATAATATATACATTTCAATTTGAAAATGCGCGCGCTTTTGAGTATATTCCGCTGCACTGATGCCTGTGGCGCTGTCATTATGTACGCGTTTATATGCATTCGCGCGAGTTCCGATACACGTAATGATTCTCGAGAAGGGAATTCGTGTCAGTCGGGTGAGCATATCGCGTGTGTAATTGAAACGTTGATGCGATTTCTTCAATTCCACTGATGCGCACGCATAGAGGGCTCGATCGAAACGAAAATTAAAATTCGACGCGACACATAACGAACAGCATTACGTAAATCAACGAAATAACGATCTCCGCAGGTCGTATCGGTCGCTCAAACTGAAAATCGAAAAAGCCGCCGACCAGTAGAGAGTAAAAGAGGAAGATAATTGCCGATCGATCTCGGCGCGTGCAAGCGATGCTCCCGATCCACACACACGCGGTTTTATTTCACTCACAGGAGCTGAGCAAACACACGTGGCGCTGGTAGGTACGTGTCGCGATTCCTATCACGTATTATGTAGGTATAACGGTCGCAGCTATGTGTCCCGCGTATACAGCTATTATCTCCGTAACCCAATCCTCGCGCGAAGCTCTATTATATGAGGTATAGTCCTTCGCGTGAGACGACGAAGAGAGAGAGAGAGAGAGAGAGCTTTCGAGAGATCGGTATGTAGGATAAATATAAATTTCTCGGCTGTGCAAACACTCTGACTTTTTACGATCGCCCGGTGATCACGGGGAGGGTTATTATCGAGCGGGAGCTTATAACATTCTCTCTCTCTCTCTCCCTCTCGCTTTTCGTTTTATGAAGCTTGTATATTTTCCTCGAGCGATCGTTAGTGTCTACACACCGCCGCTCGTAATGAAGATACTCGCTCGTCAATCGTAAAACGTCGTTATATATGTGAATTCGATGGAACATTATATACAAAGCTCTCGAGGTTTTGAAAAATCCTCTTCCAAGATTGCTCCACATCCTCGCGAAAGTGGGCCGATCCATCATTCTTCGCAACAGACAAAAGTTTATAAATATACAAGACCGGATCCCGAAGCAGTTGAGAAACTGTGCGATCGTGACACTGTCCGTGTTATATTCGTTTATCGCGTGTAGTCTCGGGAGATGAGAAAAGCCGCAGAACCGCCGTGTGCCGGCGGAAGTTTCAAAATGTACGCAATGGCTGACACTTCTTCTGTGGGAGTCTCGCACGATTTCACGAATTCCCTTTTAGCCTTGAAGACGCGGCTTGTATTATTATACACCTGCGCGGTGCTATATACCTGTATTTGGTGTATGTCGAGCACACGTGCGTATACGTATAGACGGTGTCTTCTTTTTATTATACATTTCGTCTAGGATGATAATGCGCGGTCGTCGAGAGGATATGGGCGCGCACGTGCATTCACCTGCGTAATTAATTTTCTCCGTTTGGAGTATTGCCTGGCTTCGTTTATATTTATGGCTGCGCTGCTTAGCTACTACCTGCATGTGAACTTTTCTTCAATTTGAATACAGACGAGCGTCAACGTTCGTTTATTGTACGAATCGTCGCAAGGAAAAACCATCAAGCGGAACAAGATAGCCCCGCGATAAATCCTTCAGCACACACCCCGGCGTATATGATAAACTCTGCAGCGCCAATATATTCGCGCAGTCGCGTGAGCGCGGCAATTTCGAAAAATTAATTATCCCTCGCGCGCAGCCGTCGTCAAGCTATATCCGCGCCGAAGAAGCGACACAGTCGCGCAAGCTGCAACTTCGCGTGCGGCAGCTTCTCTCTCTCTCTCTCTCTCTCTCTCTCTCTCTCTCTCTCGCGCCCGATTTCTCCCGCAATTAACGTTCCGCCGTTGCGCGGCCGTTGAAACTGTCCTTCGCTTATATACGTATGTATACCTGTATGTACATACACGAGCGACGAATGTCCCGCGAGAGACTCTGGCGCGTGCAGCACTTAATGCATACACAGACGATGCGTCGGGTCTTTGTGCTTCTTGCGCGCCTGTGTCGAGAGAGAAAAAAAAAGAGATTGCTCAGAGACGTATGACTTCTTGCGAGTTATGCGCGGAACTCTCCTTCCCTTTTTTTCAACGAAGGTGTGTAACAGCTGGATGGATGGATGTGCCTTCGTTCGCTTCCCTTTTTGCGATGATGGGAATCGTTATACACACGCATCGAGCGCGACGAGCTTTCGCCGATTGTGATCAGCTTCTCTGCAGGAGGAGTCTATTTTTAGGTCGGGATTTTTTTCTTCGTATAAAAATATACTGGAGGAAAGATCTCGCTCCAGCTGCGGCCGGGTATATGAAACTCCGTGCGATGTAATAATTCTCCATGCAAATTTAATGTTTCATCAAAAGACCGTATTTCAAAATGCAGATTTCCATCGCTCGCGAAACCGAAAGTAATTTTCTCGCTCGCGCAGGCGATACTTATATCATCATAACCGTCGCTACCCTCTCTCGCGTATGTGTATATGAGAATAAGCTACTCGCGCTTTCATTGCGGCAGTGAGCGCGCGCGGGGCTCTATACACTCGTTGTGGATTTGCCGTTAAGCCGATCGGGTGACGATTAAACGCCGAGTGGCGTCTCTTTATCTCTCGCTGCAATGCACCTGCTTTTTCCCCTGCTTCGCGAGGATGCGCACTTTTGCGAGTTTCGCATGATTTGTGTATACGTGGCATGTCTGCGGAGAAATAAAAATCAATTTGAGTGTATATTTGGCGAGTTTGGAACGATAATTTGCATGCAAATCTTCGGGTAAAGGGTGTATAAGTGATAAAGTGTCGGAGGCGCCGTATGGACGTGTATAAAAGCGCAGTGAAAGTATCGGATTATTAAAATCATTATGACCGAAAAAAGGCGCAGAAATAAATATAAAAGTTTAATAAACTCGACCAGAGTCGTCGAATCGCCGATAAAAATCATCGGGATACGAGCAAATGCCTTCAAAGAGTACTTCAGCAGAATCTATACATCCAGTCCCTAAATTTCGCCGCTCATAAAATCCTCCCATTCAACTTACATACGATCTCTCGTGCGATGCGATAAAAATCGAAAGGTAAAAAAAATTTTTAACCGCGCCTTCTCGCGCACAAAACTACAACCCAAAAATTACGCGTCTCGATTTAACAAGCTACACGCGTACACCCAATCTAAATTCACTGTATACGTATGCGCAGCTTTCGACGCGGAAATTATTACGCTTATAATAAAGACCTTCGGTATATTCGGCTGAGTTTAATGGCGAATCAAGACGCGCGTGTCGCGACGAAATTGCGCGCGCGCACCTTGAAATTTGCATTAATCGAATGCGTGTATATACGCGACGTTATAATAAGCGCTCGGTCATCGCGTATCGTCGCGGCTGTGTATTTCGGGCTTTAGAAGTGGCGCTTTGAAGTCCCTCTCGCTGGATCTTCGTGAAGATCGATCTCTACATGCATATATACTTATTATATAAACTTCCGACTACAGCAGCAGGAGAAGCAGCGGATGTCGCAACATAAATTTCAAGTCCAAAAGAAGCCAAATGTTACGCCCAGCCGCGCGAGCAATCTGTGCAGAGTCTCGGATAAAAAAAATTTCTCAAAATCGCATTTTTTCTACACGCGCTGTAAAATAATTCATTTAGATTCGCGAGAGAGGGCGAGCGCAGCAGGCGTACACGCGCGCGCGCGCGCGCACACTCACACACAAAGAGGATTACCTCCGAATCCGGGGCTGCTCCCTCGTCATATACAGCAGTAGCGACGAACAGCTTTTACGTATACCTGAGCGGGTCCTCGCCCGATCATCATCATCCGGCAGCAAGTGCCTCTCGCAGACGGCACATCTCTCGGAGAGATTTAACGAGGCGGCGGCAGGAGCGCATCCCAAGAGGGAGAAAGAGAGAGAGAGAGAGAGAGAGAGACAGACGCGTGCTGCTGCTGCACAACCGGTATACATACGCAGAGAGGCACGTGTGCGCTCAGGTACGAAGGGACGAGATACTGCGCGCGGGCCGGCATCTCGTGCGCGCGATCTGCGATCCGGAGGAACAGCTGATCCCGAACGTAATGGAGACTCTCCCCGAAATTCCAGGCTTAACGAGCGCCTGCTGCTGCTGCTGCTCCTGTCTTCTTCCGCCTTCTTTTCTCTCTCTTTCTAGCTGCCGACGAGGCTTCTTCTTGCCTCGTTCTTTTTTTTCAAAAAATATGGATTTCGATAAGAGAGAGAGAGAGAGAGTGAGAGAGAAACGAGAGCAACTGGCACGCGCGCCGGACACGATAAAATTATTCGCTGGATTAATGAGTTAATTTGGGGAGGATGCCTGCATACTATACTGCTGCTGCTGCTGCTGCTGCTGTCGATGCTGTACAGGTGCGTGTGCGTTGAATTTTTCGAGATTTTCTATGTTCTGTATCGCGTGCCTCGGGGTGTGGACTGCACCGCGCGCAATGCTTCGAAAAATTTATCAAAGATCGATCGATATCGATATCGATCGGATCAATAGCCATCAATCTTGCGCGCTCGTCGAGTCGAGATTAGCCATAGCCGAGGATTCACTTTGGATTATAAGAGGCCGAAATTGGCCGTGGCGGCGGTGGCTCGAGTATAGCCCCCGAGAAAAAGCATAAAACTCGGCTCTCTCTCTCTCTCTCTCTCAATGAATTTTTGACACCTGCACCTGGCCGGGCGTCACGCAAATACACTCGGAAGGGTTTGGAATGAGAATGTATTATATATAGGTATATACGAGCCGAGCGCGTCGTGAAGATCATAATGGATTGAGATCTCATTGGCTTCACTTGTGCTAAACGGCCGGCTTCTTTGATCGTATACGCGACGCGCGCGCAGCTATATTTAGAAATATTTGGGCTTTATTTTGACTCCGGTAATTGTTGGGCTGATCAGATTAGGACGTATCGAGTGAATATACGTGAAAAGGCCATTTTTCATCACTTAATAGTTAATTACCTTTGCAATGCCAGCTTCAGAAAGACAATACAATTAATCGCGTTACAACTTGAAACAAATAACGGCCATTCAGGCATTCAAACGATTTAAAGAGCGGCTGCCGTTGCCACCTGATCTACCGATTTGTCTAAGCCGCGCGGGCTTTAATCTCCACGCCAGCTCTCTTAAGTATCCGCATCCCCCATCGCCTTTTTCTCTTTTCCGCTCCTCCTATAAGGCTTACGCGCGTGCCGCAGCAGGTATATATATATGTATATATAGGTATGCAGACACACACGCTCGCACGCACACATTCCCTCGCGTCACCTGTACGATCGAAAATCTCTTTTCGACGCCTGCTGCTGCACCGCCCGGGCAATCTTTTACGAAAAGCCGCGCATTAAAATGCAACTGCCTTTTCCCGCCCCGCTCGCTCGCCAGTGGTATAATTAGAGGTGGTACGCGTCGGGGCAGGCATGCAAGAAAGTCTTCGCTGTCGCCTGACATAGTTTGCCCGGGCGATGTATGAAGGATCGAATCTTGATGGAGGCGAGTCCGACGTTGATCAGCTGTGCGAGTTTGGATCTCTGATGCATCAGGTATATTTATATATGCGGCTGGTGTCGCATGCATTCAGAAGCTTTGGAAGGAGGCCGAGGCATCAGGTTCTTTCTTGCGAGGGATTTGAGGGATTTGTCGAGTGATCGCTTTTCTTTCGTCGTTGCAGGCACGCACAGGTGTATTTTAGCTTCTGTAGTTCGGAACTTTATGGGGAAACGATTATGCGTTTATTGCTTTTCGATGAATGCGATATGCATCCGATGCAAATAACGGGCTGATATTTCAAGAGCGATATGATAGTATGATGCAGAACTTGATCGACACGAGTCCCAACAAATAATTAAAAATTACTATACTTTTCACTAATCGGGGGACAAACTCAGACCATTCAGAATTTGATAAAATTTGGTACGCTGTTAGATATTGATAAAACCAACATTCAGTTAAAATTTGGTGAAGCTTTCGAACCTGTGTCAAAACTTATAAACATTTCAATTTGCAAAAAAGCTTGATTTCACAAAACTGACCGTTGATACCTCAAAAATCTAAACTTAGAACGTGTGAGCGTAGTAATAATTACGGTAAATAAAATTCTTTGATGAGAATGTTTAATCATTATTTAATGTAACTTAATTTATGCAACTTGTATTATTACGTGTATCTCGCAAATAAACAAAATATAAAAAGTGGACTTGTTTTAAAAAGGAATAAAATCCTTTTTTCTCGAAATTTTCTCTCGCATCCTTGAATCAACTTCTGTCGAGTCATCATTGCATTCACGAAAATTCCTGAATGCAGTAAGACTTCAGTCATAGTACTCTAATTCTACGTTTCGTTTGTTCTACATGTTTTACTCCTTTTACGGTACATATCAGTAAAACGAAACAGCGAGCGGAAAGACGTTCTACTCTTACACCCCCTATATACACTTTCATTCACCAAAGTCGTCGGCTTTCTCATTCACGAATACCTTCAGCCCCCTTGGGACGAATTTTTTTGCCAAGCTCCATGTGATAGCGATACTCTGGCTACATCCATAAGATCGAGTTCGAAAGGGATGAATGGGTTCTCTGGGCAGTCTAATTATACCGTTACAGATCGAATTTCAATTTTGCACTGCAGTGAGCCTCGTCCGCTTGGCTTTCAAGCGATGAACAATTTTTTTGCAACACCGATACGCGGTGGTGCATGTATTCTCAACATTTTTTTTTGGGATAATTATTTTTGCCGCCTGGCAAAATCGACGGAGATCTTGCCAGTCAGTCAGGAAGAAGGAAAAACCCTCGACACCTGCAATCATAAGGGTCTAAAAAAAAGAAGAAATAACCCCGGGAATGTACTATTTACTTAATGTTTCTATCCGCTCATTATTCATACACCAGAGACCAGACTATGTATCCCCCCGTTCATTAAAAATTTGACATGCTCCCGATAAGCGCTCGAAAGTACATTGTGCTAAAACTCTCTCCCCTCCCTGTCACGAGTCGAGAGACGTCCTTCAAATTAGCAGCTTTCGCGCGTGTTAAACGGTTCCGAAGCTAAAAATTTCGGAACCATTACCGTGTATCGAAGACGCGCTTAATGACCATACAATCTCGCGCACGGTCGCGTGTGCCTCGTGTCCGTCAAAATCCATATTATGCACAAGAAGCCGGTGCACGTCGCACAGGCGGCAAAGAAAATCGCGCTCGACTTGTCATCGACAGCTACAAAGTACGTAATGCACGCGTTCGACAAAAAAAAAGGAGAGAAAAACGATATCGAACCCGGCGTAATTATCGGCGTGTGCGTTATCTAATTACAAGGCAGCAGCAGCAGCCCCAGACGAGACACGCGACAGACGCAGTTTTGCGCGAGCTGCAGCTGCGATACTCTCTGGCGAGCGGCTTCCTTGAGAGGAGAACTCTACCGTGGAGGTATATGTATACATATATATTATGCGCGGCTCTATATACACGTGACATCGAGAGCGCGCTGAGCTGTTTTCGCCGGCTGTGCACTGGCTGCAAGCTTGTTTTTACTCTTTTTACTGCTGCGCCGCCGCTGCGCCGCTGCTGCTGATGCCTTTTTGTCGTCGGATCGCTGGAGCGCGCGCTGTTAATTTGAGGCGCACTCGAACGAGAGAGAATGCGTAATCGATCGTTTTTGTCGTCTCTCTGCGAGGGGAGACAAAGTTGGAGAGAAAGATGGAAGGGCACAACAGACACGACGCGTGTGTGCCTCGTATGCACTTTCATAGGTTTGGTAATTGGGTTGAAGGTTTCTTTGTGACGCTTTGCAATGTTTTAGGAGTTTTCATTCAACAGATTTTTGTAATAAAGGTAAGACAAATCAGTTCCGGACTGGCTTTTTCCCCAAGCTTGAAGCTTTCGAACTGCCTCATTCTCGGGTCTACTGTTTGAGCCACTTATGCTATTACATAAAATTTTATATATTGATGCAAGTGAAGAGAAATTTACTATTATAAAGCTTCCTGTTGTAATATATTTGTATAGCAATTGAAATTCCCGCCTATATTTAT